>JASDQU010190265.1:9236-20216 GCA_032191745.1 Picea mariana
TTAAAAATGACTTCTTTTGAAAAGCACCATATTTAAAAATAATGTTAATAAGAATGTTCGATATCGGAAGTAACAATATTCAATGATAATGTAAAATAACGTCATAGGTATAAATGTCATCCTGTTCAAGTTAACCATACGAACTCAAATTAGAATGACAATATAACTAAAGTGATAATATATAATAATAACCCTACTTAATATGACACAGTTTAAATACCAATAGTTACAAGGGCCCTAGATAAAAATAACAACAACTGAAAATGCCAATATCTAAATCACATCCTAAAAAGGCAACATAAGGATAACATCATAGTTTAAAAAGGGCAATATATCAAATAGCACATTTAAAATGACAGTAATAAAAAGGACAATCTAGAAAATGACAAATATCCCTATAACCAAGACAATGTTAAAGATAACAGTAATTAAAAATCGTTAAAGAGAATTAGCATCGTGTTTACATACTCGGGTGACAATAAAGTTTACGATGTTACTTCCATTTAGTAATGGCAACTGGGAAATTATTAGGGTATCCATGCAGGTGATTTTTGCATTGTGTAAAGGCATTTTACCTTATCGTTGAATAACAACAGGTGGCATGGCAGCGACATTCCCTAAAACGCTATGACTACTGCACTTACATTTAACGGAAAAAACATCACCCGTTCATAATGGAAACAACCTATTCTGAAAGGTTACCTGTTTCATATTACAATGAATTAAATTATGGTGCCATGCCTCTGCCCTGTAATCTAACAATTGGTATCACCCATAACGGTTGTATCCTGTAACTGATCTATTGGAATCACGATATTCTTGCTGTTTGGTTTAAGTCATAAAGCAGTGAATTAACGCTCAATTCCAACGCTAACGATTGGTTATATTTCCGAGCAAACTTAAATGCAAATAATCTGGCTGGGCAGTAAATCGATATCCCGTGGCATGGCAGTCTGACAGGCAAGGTTTAAATAGAGGCGCACTAGGTAATAAAACGAAATGGAACAGGCGCTTCAACTCAGACCATAATTTAACGCCCATTCTAAAGTGCAAATCGCCCAGAATACATTGGCAATTAAACTCCCATGAATAAAGGCCACAGTAAGCAATGGAAACGAAGACCCCAAAGGATAACGCCTCTGTGATTCACCCAGAAAAGAGGAACACAGATACATAAGTAAAACGAATGGAAGGGAAGTCGGTTGGGCATTCAAATTGTAGCTGGATTGGTAATTCCCATTAAACGCAGGCCCCAAGAGATAAAACGAATAGTAAGGGAGTCGGATTGGCATTCAAGTTTGCAATTAGATTTGGGATTCACCATTAACACGCCAATTACACACACACCATTAAACTCATCCAATAAGCACATCCACGGGCAGATAGAGGTACGCCATTATACACAGACCCCTTAAAACGCCCAATCAAAAATTCCCCAAACGAAATGAAAAAACGCAGCTCTTGACTGCCCAGATACACAGTGGCAAAAACACCCTAATCAAAATGAAAACGCAGCTCTTGACTGCCCAAATACACAGTGGCAAAAATGCTCCAATCAAAATGAAAAACGCATTTAAACTCAGATTAAAAATGCCCAATATCTACATTGCATGCCAAAAAAAAACGCCCAACACATACATTCTGAAGGAGAACGCAAACCCTTCGAGCCACATACCAGAATACAATAATATCAATTCTGGCAAATTCTAGCAGGCAATTGATAACATTATAGACAATGCTCAGATGCAAATGATCGTAACAACATCAATTCTAGCAATTTCTAGGAGACAAGTGATAACAATACAGACAATATCCAGAATGCAAATGGTAGTAATTACAGACAATTTTTAGATTACTATAATATCAATATCAGAAATTTTCAGAACATCATGATAAACCACTCCTTCTACCATACAGATGAAAATCGTACCTATGCCTTGTCGCCCCTCCCTTTGGATTGACGTCTCGCGCTTCGTGCCGCGTCCCGCTCTCCGTACTCCTCTCGCTCGCTGCCCGTAGAGGACTCACCGGTACCTCCCAGCCAAACGCTAGGGGTACTCTGCTTCCCCCTTATCCCCCCGAGCCGCAAAGGGGCCACACAAGAAACAGAGATAAGACTATCTTCTCATCTTGCCTCCACAGCTAAGCTACCACTCCAACACAGCTGAGATAAATCCAACTCCTCACAAGCAATCCGTCAAGCCACAATTCTGCAGCGTAACATTACGCTAACCGTTCATCCCCTTCTTCCTTCCTTTTCCTTTCTTTTATAGAAATTTTAGACCCACCTACTTTCCTAAATCATTAATTAATTAATTTTTAATGACAAACCTCTGAACATTCTCTGCCGTCCAAGTGTCGCTCATCCCTATGGTTCTCCAAAAATTAATTTCTTTTTAATAATTAAAAGACTCAATTCCCTCACTCCTCCAAAAATCGCTCCTTAAATTACTCCTAGGGTTCCTAGATCCCCTCTCATGCTTTTAATAACTTTCCCTAAATGAAGTTTCTGATTTTTAGTAACTCCTAAATGTTGTTTCCTTTTCACTTTTTACCCTATGTCTCCTACTTTACATTTTTAAGTTTCCTTTATTACAAGTTTCCTCATTTCTATTTTTTTATTCCTCTCTTTTATTATTATTTTATTTTTTTATTTTTATTATTTTTTTTTGTTAAACCCAAAATGATAAATGCGCTTAAAAGTCTTTTCAATATATTTTTAAAATCCTAAATTTTTATACTCCCACCCTTTAAAATTTTAATTCTTCTTTATAATTTAAAAGCCATGGGTTTCACTTAATTTAACTCCCTCATTGCTTTACCCCCTTTAATTTTAAGAAGACTTTAACTAACACTTAGGAGGGTTTTCGTTTACGTCCTTAAGTTTATTTTTGGAGGGTCTTCTCTTCATGCTAGTCAAAATTTTATCTTAGAAGTGTTTTAAATTTAGGTTCAGATTGAACTAGGCAACAATTCATTAGGGGAGTCGTTTTAAGAATTTTATCAGGCGTTAAGGTCTTAGTGTCATCTAGGTAGTTTCATCATCATCTCAATGCGACGTGCCCTTCAGGATGCACTACGTGCTCCAAGGGTGCAACTCGCCTCGTTTTCTTCTGTTGTGCGACGTGCCCTTCAGGATGCACCACGTGCTCCAAGGGTGCCACTCGCTGACTTGTATTTCTTTGCACGACGTGCCGTTTAGGATGCACCACATGCTCCAAGGGTGCCACTTGCTGACTTGATGGATTGGTAGACTCTATAACCCCTGGAGTCAAAACTCCACCAGGTGAACTTGTGGGAGACTAAGGGCTCTGAGGAATAAGGCCCCCGCCTTATTGCGCGGCCCTTAGAATCATCGTGAGTGACTGTCGCAGTTTGCCCTCACGGCATCGTGGATCGTCTTGAACTAGGTAATCGTTAACCTACAGTTTGAGCCATGGCGGGAGTGCTAGTAGGCTGTGGCAGGGCTGCTATCCACACCTCTCCCTCAACCTCTCTGGAATCATGTGTGGCCCCTTTACTCCATATGTGAGTCTGGTCGGCAAGCTATCGTCAGCCTGCATCATCAACCATCATTTCAGAACATGTCAACAACATATCATCAAATCAATAATATCATGGTAAATAAATCAACTCAATATCACACTCCCTAACTCAATCTAGAGTCCAAGGGTTCCGTCGATGCCTTAGCATCCTCCAGGTCAAAAACCCTGCACACTCAAATAAACTGAGTCAATAGTAGTTGTATACAGCAATAGTAAAACATCCTGTCATCAATCATAACACATCATCATCAAGGTTAAGTGGTTCATCATCATAAAAATCCAGATCACTTGTGAGCAAGTGTCCTCAAATAATAAGTTTTGTCAGTGCGTCAGAGCGAGATGTTACATCAATTAAAATAGAAACACGAGTGTTGTTAATTTTACCTTCAATTTCCACTATAATGGACTGGTGGTGATCTTGTCGGCCATCCACGACTGCATTGATCTGATGTAAACTTCTACCTACATCTCCCACTGTAGAGGCTTCCTATAGGTTGTGAACCATAGTCCTGGTTGTTGAATTCAAACGTGGACAGTTCCTCCTTAAGTGAGGTTCTCCACATTCCCAACATTTTAACAGTTTTCTGGGGATGTCCCTAAACTTCTTTGTTCCTAGATTAACTGGTTTACCACCTCCTTGGGTGTTCTAGTTGTTGGGGTAAAAATATTTCCTTGGAAAAATCTTTACTGCATTCCAGGAAGGGGATGGTTGATATCCCTTCTTCCGCTGCTTCATTCGGTCTTGTTTCTTGTCCTTCCAACCCTTAGGAAATTATGACCGCTGTTTGTATTGGTCGTAACACATTCATGCCTTCCAGAAAACTTCACTCAAGGACTTGGGGTTGTCAAATTCGATTATGTCCTTATAGAACTGTGGTAAACAACTTATGAACCACTGGATTTTTTACTTTATCCTCCCATATATAAGGCATGAACCTTAATAATTCTAGGAATTTGTTTATCAGGTCATCCATAGTCATTTGAAAGAGTTGTAGTTCATAAAATTCTTTGGTTTTTCTTTCATAGTATCATTCAGATAGATATTGTTTCTTAAAGTATTTCTTAAAATCTAACCATTCCATTGATTTTTCCTTCAAGCCCTTGGCCAAATTCAGGTCCATCCACTATATGCTAGCTTTTCCTTTCAGATTATAGATGGCCATTCTAACCTTCATATTGTTGGAATAGTTGTATATCTTGAAATACTTCTTTATGTCTAATAACCATGGTTCACCTTCCTCCCATGTTCTCGATTCCTCGTCAAAGGTAGATGGTTTGATTTTCTTAAAATCTCCCTCAATATGGTCTTCCTGTTTCCTTTTTCTTCCTATTTTTGTTTTATATTCTGTTGAAGGTGTACATTTGGAAGAGTTGTCCCCTTTTTTTGCTTTAGGCCTAGAATTCCTAGAGGCCCTTTTACTAACCTCTTCTTCCTGGTTATCATCCTTTGGGATATTTTTTGTCACTATGCTTCGTAGTAGTACTTCATTTATTTCTTGTTGTTCTTGTTGTGCCTTTTTCAATTTCTCATTGTCTGCTTTGAATACTTGCAGCCCCACAATGAGATTTATCATACTTTCCAGAACTTCGGTAGGTGAACTTTCGACACTGTTCTGCCTCTATTCTTTAGTAGGCCTTTGCTCAGGATTATCCTCGAATCTGATCTTTTCTTTTTTCTGGGGTGCCATGATCACAACAAAAATAAAGTGTTTTTTGTTTGTATCATTAGTTGTTTTGTTAGTTTTAAAGAACAAAAAATATGTTCTTAAGTAAATATTTTGGCCCTGTTTAAGGTCCAAGTGTTGTAACCTTTTCTCTGATACCATATGTAATTTTTCGCAAATTTTACAAATATATATATATATATATTTTTATTTAGGGTCACCAGAATTTATTGTTTGTCTAAAACATGAAAAACCTTCAAACAATCATAAAATTTATGACAGAAAGGTTCCACTACTTCCTTGGCATCCATAGATTAATCTTACCACTTCTTGACATGGTTGTAAGTTACGTATATAACTAAGTGTACATATTTATTATGACAATATTAATTCTAGTTTCCACAAGAGTGAAGGTGTAATATACTACCTAAGGCTTATATCCACCTTGGTCTTTCATTCTATTGGCACAAACTGTTTATAAACTATAGGACTTCTATCCTATTCGTGAAAACCCATAGTATAATTATGTTACCCTTTAACAATCCTTATCATTTGGTTTTTGTAGCTATAAGTAATTTACACCCATGCACATAAGTATTAACTCAGGGTGGTTGTGACTAGCATAAGGGTAACTGTTACTGTCAAATTACCACATGGTAACTAAATTGGTCCAAGTGTTTACGATACTATAGGTAAGAGATATCGTATAACCAGAAAAAAATTGATGTGATTTCTAAACCCTAACTGGTCTGTACTTGTACTTCACCATAACTATGGAAATAAATAAGGATGGCAGGGGTAACGCTGTCTGGTTTTAATGACTATACCTACGACATTTAATAAAAATCTTGTAGCGTACTCCCTGGGCTAGCGTTCTGCCTCTGTGCCCACTGTACTCTTGCCACCTCACATGGTTCACATGGCCTCGACATAGTTTCTACCCATCACCATTACTAGGCTAGTGGGAGGTTTTACTATTGTTTTTTTCATTCATTCATGTCCCTGCGTTTATGAAAACCACTATGAGACTACCTCTGCTACTATTTGGCTTGGTGTAGTGGTCAACATTCATGAAACTAGAACTCGTATTGGCGAAAGGAATGTTTGGAGAACACCGGTTGGAACCCCTTGCAAGGTAAGCATTCTTCGACAATGGTTATTCGACTCTCTATATTATTAATGTGCCTGGTTACCTTTAGAGTTCTTGAACGTGATATTATTTTGAACTTCAGTGGTAGGTTTTAATTTTATTTTAATAGTCAGTAGTGTATTCGACGCCACTTAGGTTTTTTCGTGGCTCCTCCCTTAACCTTAGTTTCTTCTTCTACCCAAACCGTAGTACTCTGTGCTAGATATCATATTTGTGAATAATCCTGTAGACATTTCTCTAAACCGAAAGGTCAAAGGTAGAGAGGGTGTCAGTTTTGCTAATACATTTATCGTATATACAATATTTTGGATTTGTTCATTCTTTGTCATATGTGGTTACACCATCCGGTATTGATGCGTATGTTCTGCCTATGTCTTCCCGACGATTTGTTGATTTGGCATGATTCATTGTTTAACCTGTGGTTTTCCTACTTGCTTCATGAAATTTTTTTGGGTGTTAAATATCGATTTGGGATTAGGTTAATTCCGAGGAAGATCTTTCCCTTATGCAGTGTAAGTGTTAAATTCGTTTTCCTTCGAGTTTACTAACTTAACAACTGTGAAGATTGTATGGGGACTGTATCTCTATTAAACTTCTTGAATTCCTTTGATTCTATGCATACACCCCTCAATATCTGCCATGAATCTTTCTCATACCATATCATGACTATAATAGTAGGGGTCACTCACCTTGTAACTCAGTGTTATTTAGTTTTTGAGAAGAAATGTTTTGGCACCTGACCTTTGACTTTATTAACTGTGGTTCATGTCAAACTGTGGGAAAATTTAGGGAGTAAAGATCATTGATCGATCATATCCTTAGTTCTAATTCAATTTTCTTCTTGTGGTGTTGAGTAATGTTTAACTTAACTTTTTTTTTCTTAACACTATGTGTAACTTAACTGAAATCCGTCCTCATCAACAGTCCGAAATTTTTTAAGCGAAAAGTGGGTTAAAATACCATAACTTTGTTTGTAGTTTTTGAGTTGACAAAATGCCTCTGGTCTAAACGTTCTACACTATGCAATATTATCCTTTGAAATCTCTATATTTTCTTGTCATGGTTTTAATTTATAAGGGAAGGAAAACCTAAGTATTTTGTATTGCTTTAACTTCCTTCATAGAGATTTATGGGCGAACTCATTCTTACGGGGGCCATACTTTGGTGTACTATCTATGACTCGACTGGTCACTCTATGTAGTAAACATATTGTTTTCGATGTTAATTGTTTCTTCTTTGAAATAATGTCTGAACTACTTTATAGTTGTGAAATCATTTTAATGTACTTTTCCTTTTTGTATTGATTATCACATCTAATGATGGGACCCTTTTTTTCTACAAGGTAGCCATCATACTCTTCCAGTTCACTCCTCCCCTTTCGGTATGTTTATGGATCGTGGCTACTTATGGGAGACTACATGTGATAACTTCAAGATAAGTGTTAACCTGTAAGATGAGGTCTTCATTATTTTATATGATTTACTTTAAAAGATAAATTTTGTTTGGCTTCTATTCGACGCTAATAAATCATATTGTCTTTCTTGCAGGAATTACATGGTCACCACAATGGATCAAAACCATGCCCTATTCGATAAATGTACTCGAGTTTCAAATTAAAGGTTTGGTCTTTAAGAATTCAGAAAAGGGGTCCCAGTGGTGTTGGTTATCGCTCTAGGCGTTCCATTTATGACTATTTGGATCCGAGTTTGTGGATATACAGATCTTTGAATTCCTTATTAATGGAATGTATAGTTGTCTTTCTTGCAATTCAAATACTGTGATTTATTTTAAGTAGTCTCTGTACTATGAATTTGTATAATTTGAAACAGATGGCCTCTTTGTGATTTACAAGAGAATAGTTGAATTGAACATTGTTTAATTGCGTAGTCTTAACAATGAAAGCTTTGTTCGAAACCCCCTATGTCCAAGCATTGGAAATCTTATGTATGAATAAATTTGATGTAGAAATAGATTATGCAACATCCTGTACAACAACTATATATATATATATATATATATATATATATATATATATATGTATATATGGGTAATTTTCTAAGTCTCGTTTAGCACTTGCGTTGTCTGTATTTCCACTACTTAATATAGTCATGTTTATATAACCTACATAGATATGTCTATACATATATATACATATTTATCTCAGATTTACTTTCCAAATTTCTTTTAGTGTTTCCACAGTCTAAAGTTCACTTGCAGAACTGAATATCTTAGATGCATATGATTCACATATCTGGTAGGGATTTCCAGAATAGCAATGAAAAGTTATGTTGTTTAACACATATGTATCTCCTAACATATTCCCATAATTAAATTCCATTTCTAGCCAAGATACATAGAAATTTTA
Organism: Picea mariana; assembly: GCA_032191745.1. Lineage (NCBI taxonomy): Eukaryota > Viridiplantae > Streptophyta > Pinopsida > Pinales > Pinaceae > Picea > Picea mariana. The sequence continues at coordinate 17,961 of JASDQU010190265.1, forward strand.
TTCAACGCCTATAATTAAACTGTAAGGGTTTATCCTACAATTCATCTGATTTCATCAGAATTTAATAAATAGAACAACTCATCTAGATTTAAACAAATGCATTCTATCAGATAATAACTCAAATAAAATTTTACCAGAGAAAGAGTAGATAGACATATCTGAATAGTTTTTGAACAACAAATGGAACAACCAAGTTCCTCCCAACCTTAGAACAGAACATCCAATCTACTTGTTCTGTTCACCCCTTAGCCTAACCATGAATCCATGAGGGAGAACTTCCAGAACTCCTCCTTAACAATAGTTCTTTAGTTCCAGAAAATACCTTCTCCTTTCCTCACACTCAAAAAATAGTGCTCATAACAACAAGAGATGATTATATTTCCCAACATACTAGGCGACATCCTGCCTCCTCCCAAGAGCATTTGTGCCTAGGTCTTTTCCCCTTTGGGAATTTTTGCAGCTTTCCAAATCCCTGATTTTTAGGGGCTACCAGTGGCCAAATTCTTGATTTTCCACTTGTAACATTCATCCCTGAGGTAGTTCCAACATGTTCCCCACTCATGGAATCATGGTCAATTGATTTTCAACTTGGTTGTTCCATTTGTCCATCAACAATAAATATAAAATTATTTGTTTCTTACAAGTGTCATAGTCAAAGAGTTAGTTGAGTCAAATCAGATCTTTTCCTAACAATCATAATCATAATTTACAATTAATTAAATTCAAAATTTAGAATTTCCATAAATGGCAATAATTTTCCAATTTTGAATTTACCAAAAATGGAAATAAATTCTTAAGCAATTTCACACTTAAAAATAATTTATTTTTGGGGATGTGACAGGATTTTTCCCATAGAATACTTCAAAATGAGTCATGTGAGTAACATTGTGGTAAGATGTGTTGTACCACCATTCAACTAGGGGTAACCACTGAGCTCACTGAATTTTTCTATCGGATGAAAAACACCTAAAATATCTTTCCAAACACTTGTTGAAAAATTTAGTTTGTCCATTAGTCTAGGGATGATAGGTAGTGCTGAGATGCAATTGGGTTCCCTGGATCCTGAACAATTCCTGCCAAAAATTGTTGCTGAAATTTGGATCTTGGTTACAGACAATATAATGATGCATGCCATGAAGTTTGAATATATTATCCATAAAAAATTGACCCATTGCGGATGCAGTGAATGGGTGTTGAAGAGAAAATTAATTAGCATATTTGGAAACACGATCGACTACCACCATGATAACTGACTTATTACCCAACTTAGGGAGGCCAATAATGAAATACATAGAAATATCCCTCTAAATAGTAGAGTGAATAAGAAGTGGTTGGAGTGTGCATGGAGGTTTGACTGTTTCTCTCTTATTACATTGATAGGTATCACATTCAACCACAAAAGTATCTAAAATAAGATTTTGGGAGAAAATATAAGAAAGACCAAGGAGAAAAATTAGGAAGCTAAGAAAAGGTGGACAAGGGGAATTAATTAAATTAAATTATAAATATGTAATTTCTTGTACACCTTTTCATATAGTCAAAACAGATGAATAATAAAATTAAGTAAAATTTTAAATTACTTATTATGCATGAGAATGAGTATCAATGAAAGTGACAGGTTGACTATCAGTGATAGTGAGAGGTTGATTATTAATGATAGTGACAGGTTGATTATAAGTGACAGTTTCAATGACAGGTTGAGTATCCATTTATATTTCATGGAAGAAGGAAGGGGCAAGGAAAGTGGGTTTTATCCTCTTTCCCATTGGAGTCGAAGAATACAGGGGGTTGGATCTTCCTTCAAGTTGGATCTTGTAAATCATGGGGTTGGAGACTCCTTCTAGTTGGTGCTGGAGAATATAGGGAGTTGGAGCTTCCTTCAGGTTATAGTCTGTAAACTAGGGGGTTGAATCCTCCTTCCAGTCAGAGATGAAAAATTTAGGGAGTTGTAGATTCCTTCAGGTTGGAGCGTGTAAAAAATGGGTTGGTGTCTCCTTCCAGTTGGTGTTGGATAATTTTTGAAGTTGGTGCTTCTTATGGATTTAATTTTCTGATATATAATAAAGTATTATGTGGTTTTATCCCATTTGGGTTTCCACATAAAAATATCTTGTACACTGTGTATGATCTGATGCATTGTTGAATGGTATTATTTATGTTTATATGTTCATGACATGTTAAATGAAATCATAAGTGAATGGAATGTTGATAAGTTAATGTTTACATATGATGTTATTAAAAATGGTAAAAAGTGTT
>JASDQU010190269.1:9084-19753 GCA_032191745.1 Picea mariana
ATTGAAGTGGTGGAGGCCTTTCTTAATTCCGATGTGTGTCGGTACATAAGTTTGTCACATATGTAGTTTTGTTGATTATTTTAATAGAAATACTCTTTTCTTGTCCAATCGATATCTTGCAAATATTTGAATTATTATTCCATGGGAGTATTTGTAATGAATGTTAATGGATTATACTATTTTATATGCTAACATTATACATTATCACCATATGCTTGTGTATCTTGGTTATTGAGGACAAGCTACAAGTATAAAGCTTTGAGTTGCATGCTCACCAATGGTCTTCATCGAACGTCCAGACGAGATAGGCTCTTGATATTGTCCTATTAGCATTTCATTTATATAGCATACTTGGGATTAGATTTGATTTCTATGTGTCATTATATTTGTTGTGTTTTACCCCATGCCATAGAGAGATTTTTCTCGTAACATAATTGGCGACCGTGTTGGGGACTATTATTTTGGTTTGGGTTTTGGAGTGTTTTTCTCCTTGACTTCCTCTCTCTTAGCCTAAGTTTCCTTGTCGCTTGATTGCTTGACAACCTATTTTTACTTTGCATATGATTTTCTTGACTTAATCATTTCCCTGGCATTGTTTTACTACATATACATGGGTTTTCCTTTGACAGACACATACATAAACGAGTTGTCCTTCTATAGGGTGCGTACACATGCGAGTTTTTCTCAAACAGTCACATACATCAACTTTTTAGGCTTACTGGATGAGTTTGGTTGGTTACTAAGTCTTCTTGGGTCTCTGTCATAACTGTTGAGTTCATAAAGAATGATAGGAAACCTTCTTATTGTTGAATTTTCAGGAGGTATTATTTCTTATCATATTTTTCATTGGTTGTCCTTGCATCTTGGTCTGAGTGTTTGCTTCTTGGTATCCTGATTGGCTTGTCTCTTTTTTATTGTAGTAGGGTCTGTATATCAAACTACTATTCATTCCCTGCATTTTCATTTCTTTATATTGAAAATACAAAAAAAAWTKCTTATTTTGCATTATGGCATTTTCTCTTTTGATTGTTTAGTATTGATCTTGACATATATGAAAGGATTACATATTATTGAAACCATATAAATTGCATTGAAAGTTGCATTTGAAAAACTTACCATCTTTTGAGAATTTAGGATTAGGACTTAGAACTATGTTTATATTCATTTCTTTGATATCCTGAGTCATAATATCATTAGTTTCATGACCACATCTCTTGAGTAAACAAAAGACATTAAAATTAATGATGATTAATTAAAATTGATTAGAAACGATTTTATTTCTCAGGGTACACAAGCAAGCATAGGATATAGGGCCTTGGAATAAGATTTTGCCAGTAAACTTCTCCAAGGATATTAAAATAAACGTATGTGTATGACTAGGGAGTGGTGAAATCCATTGTGTAATTAGTGACATCATGAGGATCTGCTCACACTGGAGTTAAGCACGAGGTCACACAAAGTTGGTTGCAGAGATAGCCATCTAATACCTTCCTAGATTCAGATATATTTCTATGGTTTCATTCATATATGGGGGTCTTGCTAGTACTTTTACCTCCATGAGAGGCAATGCTTTCAAGATTTCGATCTTTGTTACCCTACCCATATGGTGGACCAGACTTGCAACTGTTCGCCTACATGTTGGTTATATCGTGGTGGCTCTAGTTGCTTGACATAGGTAGCCACATAGGTTACTTGCAAGGGTTATTCTGCAGGTACCCTGAGTCAGACAAGGGCCAGACAACACACAACCTTTACAGAGGATTACCTCTCCAGGGGGATCTAACCGACTTCGCTGTTAAGCCCACGAGGGCCCTTTTAACTAATTTTGATACCTCCAATCTTTTGAAGGGAGTCTCAAGCCCCTCTTGGGAGAGACATACCTACTCTAGTGAGGGAGGCCCATTTCCAACCATTATATCATGATTGTGTACATTGACATTTTTTCTTTACTTTGGTGTGCCCTTTGATTATTAGTTGGCCTTAGGATTTTGTATTTCATCATGAGTTTTCATTGCTATGGTTAGTGGAAACCCTGTGACTCCCTCATTAGCGTTAACCGACTCATGGTATTTTCTCATTCCATGGGGACAAATCATTTTGTATTTCCGAGTGGTACACTGAATCATGATACTCAACCAATGCCTTGGGCCTCTAATTCTTTTTTTGGTATGCCAGACATGTCTTCACACTTTCCATCTGATGTCTCCTCATCTTATGTGAATCCTAGTTTTGGTGTTGGGGAATGATGCCTCCTTATTCTCTCTTTTCATTTGGTGGGAGTCATATCCCTCAACCAACTCTTATGGTAGGAGGTTGGAATCCTCCTTCCTATGGACCCAATCCTAGCTTCAATTTTCCTGGATCAAGTTCTCAAATGGGCAGTCCTTATATTTATTTCATCCCATCCATCTATCCTTCTTCCACTATGCTGGTTCCTACGAGCGCTTTTATCATGGAGGAACTCCTTCTGTCCTATGGTGTTTTACCTAGAGGGAGTCAGTTTTATAGTATGGGAATCCCCTTCATGGAGTTCCTTCATCTCGGCGCAACATATATCATCACCTGAGTAACCCTTGTCATGTTGCTTTCTCTTCGCAAGTGGCTTCCTCAGTGATGAGGCCCTTACAACCCTTTATGAATCAGTTTGGAGGGGGATAACATATTGTCGAATAGGGCCATGGTGTATACTAGATCCCTCCCTAGACCAAAATTTCTCAAAACTAGTCTTTCCTAGAACCTTGGTCTCAGATGCCTCCACTAGTCGCTGCACATCCTGCTGGAAGCACAAGTCCAATCACTGCAAGTCATACTAAAATTATATCAACAACCTATGCTATTCATGTTGGGGATAGGTAAACAACTTGTGCAAGTCATGTTGAAGACATGAAACCAACCACTACGAGTTTTGATAGGGGCACAACTCTAGTCACTACTAGTCACACTACACAAACCTCACAAATCTCTACAATTCATGTTGGAGATCTTCTACTAGCCTCTGCAAGTCATGATGGGAGCATGTCCCCAACCACAAAAAGTCATTCTAGGGACATTAATATGATTGAGAAGCCTAGACGTATATGACATAAGCCCAAGTTCCTTTGTATACTTTGCCAAGGATATCATCTAACTCGTTTGTGCCATGCTACTGTTGTGGTACAAGAAGTGTAGTCCTTGTCCGATAGCCCTTTGGGTTCTAAATAGTCTTTTGTTTCCCAACTATCTAATCCTTATTTGGCTGATTCATAGGTCATTCCGATGGAATCTTTGGCCAACACAAATCATTTTTTGGGGAGTGATGCGTCTCTAGACCATGTTGTCTCACATCCTATTCAACCAACGATTGAAGAAGTGGTCATACTGATGCAATCTTTGGCCGATCCCACTCTTCTCTTAGAGAGTGACAAGTCTAAGGAAATGACATTGCCGATGCAATCTTCGGTCAATCCCACTCTTCTTTTGGCGGGTGATGTGTCTTTCGACCATGTCCTTAGCAGCTCTATTCTTCTACCTTTTGAACAAGGTAGCATTCCACTCTCTCCAAGTATGCTCCCTTCAATTCCTAGGATGGTTTCCTTTGAATGGAATGATCTTGTAGAGCCTCGACTTCCTTCTCTGCAAGGATCCTATGCAAGTATTTTATCCTCCTTAGCTTGGCAAGTTTTGGGTTTCCCAAGCTTGTGTCAGTCACCTGTGAGTTGTTGACTTTTGATAGAAGTATTTCACGGGAGCCCTGGCCTCCCCCATGACATGCTGCCTAGAACAAAATCCCTGAGTCTTAGTTAATCTCTTTTTGGACTCTCTAAAAAAGTGAAAAGATTTCCAAGTGACTTTTCTCTTTCAGACTCATTAAATGGATTTTAAAGGACGTCTATTTGGTGTAAGTTTAACCCTTTTTCAGACCAAGTAGACTATTTATGAAAAATGAAAACTCTAGTCAACATTGGCTAGAAGAGTTCTCCTAGGTATTGTTTTATACTTTTTCGGGCCTTGGGGACTAAATCTATGAAAAAGGAGATTCTTTGGAGTTAAGTTGTAATTTCATTCGATTATATCACTTGCAATATTGAGCCTATTTATAGTTCCCACTTTTTCGTTATAAGCCTCTTACCTCATAAATTTGCATCACTAGTCAAGTAGAGCCTTGTTTATATCCTTTGCAGCTTGACACTTTGTACCCTAAGAGGAAACATTTTCCTGAGTGTCCATGCCCCGCATGAACTTCCTTGCATTGAGCATAGGTATGTTCCAGTGTTTGGAGGTAGTTGCTTACTTGTGACACTCACTTCCTCTCTTGTATCATAGCATTTATTTTCCTATGAAAAAACAAAAAAGGATGGGTGGGAAAACAATATTATCTCATATTGGCAGCAACCATGTCACCTTTGAACAAAAAACAAACTTTTGAGTCCACTGTCATTCAAATTTTTGGTTTAGTATTACCTTAGGAAGATGATCTCGTTACTTAGAGTTTAATCATCTGACATGTTATTCTTCCAGTCCCTATGGAGATTTTGTTGATGCCTCCTGCATCTTGAAGTTTCATCATCAAGTCTATGTTTCTTGAGTTATCCATATGTCTCATGCTCTTGTTCAAAGGATGTCTATAAGCATGTGTTGGCCATTTCTAAGAACTCTTGACTTTGCATGTCGGCCATACCCTTAGTTTGTCTCAGATTCACTTGAAGTTGTAGTCCTACTAGGCACCCTGGTCTTACTTTCATTATGGGTAGGTAACCTTGAGCCCAACAGTCGATATCTCCTCATCGGTCACTAAATAGGGGGTTTCCCTTGTGTTTGAAGACAATAAATCTATTCACACATTAGGATTCGTGCAATGTCTTGGATGCCATTATCCTTATTGGTGGTTTCCTCTCCTTTGTCGACAACGTTTCTTATTTGTTGCTATTCATAGGGTATTTTTCATGCACTACTTGCATCTGGTGCATGCAAAATACGAACATGGTCATTGGTTCGTGAAAATCCTCTTTGTTTGAGTTCCTCCAAATCATCAATCTATTGATTTGTACCTCGTGTTGAATGATGATTGATGCCTTAATGCTATCCTTTCATCGATTCTACTTCGATCGAATTCATCTCATCTATTCTGAAAATGAGACCTAGAGTCCTATGAGTACCTGGAGGCTTGCAATCATTAGTGTCAGGTTCTCCTGCCATCGGCAATTGGGAATACATTAATGTCTCATGATCGATGGATTATTCAAGTGTTTGACCTCAACACCTTTATTCACACTTATAAGAATGTACTCGGTGCCTTGATACCTAATTTCATTATTGGTAGGTTGTCTCATGTTTGTTAATGGTATATATTGATGATCGGTAATCAAACAAATTCTCATTATGTTAGACATCAACTCCTCTATTCACATGATGTTGACTTGCACCTTCAACGGATAGTGTAGAATACCTCTAGCTTACAGTAACAACATTCATATTATGTTGTTGTCTTTCAATGGACCAGTACCTATATGACTTCAATGATCATGAGAGATCAAGTTGTACTCCATTGTATATTTATATCTTCAGATTGATTTTGAGACTGGTTTCCACTAGGCCTTATTCATGACTATGACAACCTATGGCATGTGTCTACTTTGTATTTTCTATTCATAGCCATGAACAACTATTTGGTATATTTCCACATGGATATATAGTGTAATTCATATTGGAAGCCACATGTACAAATTTATTATGGATTGTAATATTCTCATGAGAAACTAGAACTTCCAGGCGAGTCTCTATTACTCCACATCTAGGAATTATAATGTATTTATGCCATCGTAGATACTCCTCTGACCTCACACATTAGGGGGAATCTCTTATAGAAAAATTTTCCTCACCCCATGCAACTTTCTTGGATGGCCTTTCCATTTCCCTATGCAGACTTGAATTTTTCCACTTATACGCGCCCTACCAATTAGACAACATGCATATACATAGGTTGCACCACTACAACCCATGTACATCGTGTTTGCTGCTTAAAATTAAAATTATGTTGGGTTTCCATGTCACATCATGAGATCCATGATCCTTGACCTTCCATATACTGGAACATTTTGACTCAGCCCTTCAGTTCCATTTGAATGGTGTAAATTGGGCCATATCCAAGTCGTGGAAGAGGAGAGAATTCAAATTTTGAGAGCAAAGATACTATGGAGAAATTTTACTTCACATTGAGTCTGCATCCCTTTATCCTTGAAAGTTTGAACACATTGTTCAACCCCCAAGCTCTTCCTTCTTTGATGGAGAACCTCATTGTCTCCTTTATATGAGCTTGCCTTTGGTGGAGGATTGAAGTGGTGGAGGCCCAGTTGGAGGGACTTAGTTTATTGGTTCTGATGTGTGTCAGTACAAAAGTTTGTCACATATGTACTTCTGTTCATTATTTTAATAGAAATCCTCTTTTCTCGTCCAATTGATATCTTGCAAATATTTGAATTATTATTCCATGGGCATATTTGTCATGAATGTTAATAGATTATGTTATTTTATATGCTAGAATTATATATTATCACCATATGCTTATGTATATTGGTTGTTGAGGACAAGTTGTGAGTATAAATCTTTGAATTACGTGCTTAACGATGGTCTTCATCGAACATCTAGACAAGGTAGGCTCTTGATCTTGTCCTATTAGCATTTCATTTATATAACATACTTGGGATTAGAGTTGATTTCTGCATTTCATTCCGTTTGTTGTGGTTTACCCTATGCCATAGAGAGATTTTCCTCGTAATACATAGTTTTGTGACTTTACTGAATGTAATCTTTAATGTCGAAGGTATGATATTTGGTATATTGCACTGATGACTTCTTTGACAATCACCTATATATCTTGTTGAGAGATTTTTAGGTGATAATAGGCCTTTTTAGTCTCTTTGTAGTAAGCTTCTTGCAACTGAGCGTATTCGATACATATCCCTCTTCAAGAATAATCTACCACCATTTTAGATAGCTTGTGTGCTTTGCATTTTATAGTATTTTTTATTCCAAACAATCATTAATAGAATATGATTTTAACTGTATTACTATGTTTCTTGCAATATCTCTCTATGTTTCCTTTTTATATCTCTTCCTTCATTTCGTTCTTAATATAATTTAAATAAGTGGTATCAGAGAAATCTACTCTTTGTTGTTTCTTTGTGCATGTCCCTGATGAGTGTTATAGCAAGATTTTCCTCACCCTATGCAAATTTGCTCAGAAGGCCTTGTTCCATTTCCCTATGCATACTTGAAGTCCCTTTTTGTAAATCCCAGATCTAAAAACATTATTTTTCCACATATACACACCCTATATATTATACAACATGCATATATGCAGGTTGCACCACTACAACCTACGTACATCGGGTTTTGTTCCCAAAATTAAAAAAATGGTGTTGGGTTTCCATGTCACGTCACAAGATCCATGATCCTTGACCTTCCATATACTAGAAATGTTTCGAATCGGCCCTTTAGTTCCACTTGAAGGCTATAAATGGGTCAAATCCAAGCTAAGGAAAAGAGGAGAGGAATTCAACTTTGAGAGCAAAGTTATTCTCGAGAAATTATTCACTTCATATTGAGTCTGCATCCCTTTATCCTTTTAAGTATGAACACATTGCTTATCCACCAATCTCTTCCTTACATGAATGAGAACCTCATTGTCTCTATTATATGAGCTTGCCTTTGGTGGAGGATTGAAGTGGTGTAGGCCTGGCTGGAAGGGAATTATTTTCTCAGTTCCGAACCGTGCCGACACATAAGTTTTTAATTCATTCACTTCTGCTAATTACATTTTAATAGAAATACTCTTTTCTCGTCCAATTAATATCTTGAAAATATTTGAATTGTTATTCCATGGGAATATTTGTTATGAATGTTGATGGATTATTCTATTGAATGTGCTAACATTATATATTATCACCATATGATTATGTTTCTTGGTTGTTGAGGAAAAGTTGCAGATGTATTGCCTTGAGTCAAGTGCTTAACAATGGACTTCATCAAACGTCTGGATGAGGTAGGAATTTTATCTTGTCTTGCTAGCATATTTGTTTATATAACATATCTGAGATTAGAGATTATTTCTGCATTCATTTCTGTTTGTTGTAGTTCACCCCTAGCCATAGAGATATTTTCTTCATAACAATGAGGTCAGGCTATCGAGAGTTGGGTCTTGAACTAGTTGAGCTTGGGGAATAATACTCTCTCTAGCCCAAGAATCCTCCCATGGTAGAAGAAAAGAGAGATGATGAAGTAGGAGATCATATCAAACTATTGCTCAAGGAAGTCCTTGTGCAACAAGGGAACAATATGAGAGATAGTTTCTCCCAAATCCTTCAATGGTTTCCAACAACAAAGGCACCTTCAATCAACAATCACTTTGGAGGTGTGACACACTTTAACATATATGTTAACTTTGATAATCCTTTATTTCAAGGCTAGCTAGATGCCGACACTTTGGAAAAATGGTTAGGTCTGCTAGAGGGTTATTTCTCTTTGCAAAAATTTTCCAATAGTGAAAAAATCACCTTCTCTCTCCTTAAATCCCTTTACCATGTCAAATATTGGTGGGATACTTACTGTGAGAAACATTTTGGAGATGAGTCCGTAATTTTTAGGCCATGACCCACTTGGGTGACTTTTTCTAATGCCCTCAAGGAGAAATACTACCCTATTGGAAATTATGATGACCAATAAACAAGATGGATAAATTTTCATCAAGAGAGAGACCAGATGGTGCATGAGTACACCAACATATTCCATACCTTGCACACAAAGATGGTTATTAAAGACTTGAAGTGACATCTGGTTTTGAAGTATCACAATGGATTGCATAGGTACATCTAAATAGATAACGATTTCCTTGACATATCCTCACTGGGAGTTTCTTACCGACATGATGTCAAGATCAAGAAAAACCTCAAGAAAAAGAATAAGAGTAATTTTAATTATGCAAACTCATCATAGAAGAAGCACGATAAAGGTGGCCCTAATTCCTAGAGAAAAGGACAAAGCAAGGATGGCCAACCCTAGGATAATCAATCCAATCCACAAGTAAAAAAGTGTAACAAGAAGTCAAATAAGGACACTCGAAAGTGGTGCAAGCTCCATGAAATCCCTTGGCACAACAATGATGAATGTTGCTCCAAAAAGTCATTTTTGGATGAGACACAAGCATCAGAGTCACATACTGACTCAGACTCTCATTTGGAACTAAATAAAGGAAAACATATCATTGAAGCAGAATGTAGTGTCACTATCTCTACCATAAAGGTCCAACTAGAGAAACCAAAGTGTAGCATCCCTAGCCACCAACTGGGCTATGCCACTTAAAAATTTCAAACTCTAATACTAATTTAAAAAATAAAAATACTYTGCAAATGCACATATTCATACATAATAATAACATAATATACATGAAGCATACACAAGAAAAACCCATGAAAAAAAATGCATAAATATTAATGCAACACATGATTTAAGACAYAATTGACACTTATCTTTGATTAAAASAAAACCAACTGTGTGCTGACCTTCCACGTTCCTCCCAGCCTTAGACCRCACTRCTCATAACTCTCATCAGTGGGTCACCCSCAAGMTAGGRATAAACTCCACCTGGGTAAGGGTTCCTAACCAGTCTAATGTATCTCACACAACATGAAACTTAGTCACAATTKCCAATTCAAAATAATATCCTATAGTCCCTSATTCCCCACATGCTTTTCCCACCCTAGGAAGTGTGCCCCTTTGATTGATAGTCCCTCGGCTACCCACTTTCCTTCCCGGGCTTGAAAAATAGGCTGCACATGAAGTCTCAGAGCCCCGCAACTCTAGTTTGGCACCTTGGTAAAATAATTCCCATTAATTCTCTCACCTGGAGAGAATGCCCATGGGCTTGACAACCCACCTCTTCAATGTCCTATGGGTCTGACAAACCGCTTCTTCAGTCCAGCTCCAAAGCTAACCAAGTTACAGGTACATGTGATAGTAACAATAGGGTACAAATGAGATTTGAGTGAGTGAGTGAATGATGACATAATGATAGGAAAAATAACTAATTCCAAACTATATGTATGCATGTTCCCAACTTGACACTTGTCTTGTTGAGAACTACTTTGGGGCCACTTGTCCCCATCCTTATAACTTAGGATTAAATAAATATCCACACTTTATACTTTAAGGAATATTAATATAATATTATTTTGGGTTTAAGCCCCCTAACCTAGCCCCTTATCCTCAACGTTTTATTACCCCTTTCCCTAACTAGTGGAGTTTGACTCCCCATACTCTTTTACATGGTTGTTCTTCCGCAGTGATGTCTTTTCATTAATATTTTCATGCTATTACATTTACTTTTACAATATAAGTGTATTGTCCTTTTTGCATCTAGGCTCACCAGCCTAAAAAACAAAAACATATATACAAATTCTCTCTAGCCTCAAGATTGTGCATTTAAGCTGATGTGCATGAAATCTTGGGATGTCCACACTCTTCTTTTAGAGTGAAATCCTTGTACACTTACACATGTGTGCACTATAATATGGAATGTACACACAAAACTAAGTCCAAGACTTCATAAAACCAACTCACCATCTTATATACATATGTACATTTATATTTACATTTACAGTTGGGGTTTGGCCTAGGGGTGTTACACAAAGTATGT
>JASDQU010190270.1:0-20215 GCA_032191745.1 Picea mariana
TTTGGAAGACATGCTTCAATCAAGCATTTTAAAGTCTTTGGGAGTAAATGTTATATTAAGAATAATGATGAAAATATTGGCAAATATGATGACAGGGCTAATGAAGGTATCTTCTTGGGTTATGCTACAAACATTAAAGGGTACAAATGTTACAATAAGAGGCTGCATAAACTAGTTGATTGTATAGAAATAAAAGTTGATGAAGAAATCCCGGTCAGAAATGTAAGCAGTGCTGAACCAAGAACAGAAGCTACAGTTGAAGATGAAGAGGAATAGGTCCAAAGAACAAAAAGAGAAGATTCTGAATCAAATGAAGATACAAATACTTAGGCTGACATAAATCAGCAGAAAGAAACAAACTCACCTCTCATAATTGTTAGATAGAATCATCCTAAAAATCAGATAATTGGAGATATAAATAAAGGAGTTCAGACAATAAGGAAATTGATTAAAGACTCAGAACAATCTCATGTTTCTTTTTTATCTATGACTGAACCTAAAAATTTTGATGAAGCTAGCTAGCATGATGATTGGATTAGAGCTATGAATGAAGATCTTGATCAGATTGAGAAGAACAATACTTGGGAGCTTGTTCCTAGATGCAAAGATAAGAATGTAATAGGTTCCAAATGGGTGTTCAAGAATAAAATGAATGAAAAAGGACAAGTTGTTAGAAATAAATCTAGATTGGTCTGTAAAGGGTATGCACAAGTTGAAGGTCAAGACTTTGATGAAACTTTTTCACCAGTGGCAAGATTGGAGGACATCATAATGTTCCTTGCATATTCATGTCATAAGAACTTNTCAGATGGATGTTAAGTCAACTTTTCTTAATGGAGATCTAGAGGAAGAATTATATATGGAGCAACCTGAAGGATTCTCATTGACAGATAATCCTAATTATGTTTGCAAGCTAAGGAAGTCCTTATATGGACTGAAACAAGCACCACGAGCTTGGTATTATAGACTGAACAAATTTTTACAAGACAAAGGGTTCAATAAAGGTACTATTGACAACAATCTCTACATTAAGTCTGAAGGTGATAATTTACTAGTTGTTTTAGTTTATGTAGATGATATTATTTTTGGTTGTACTAATGAATCATCTATCCAATGGTTTTCTAACTCTATGTAAACAGAGTTTGAGATGTCCATGATAGGAGAACTGTCATATCTTCTTGGTTTACAAGTAAATCAGAGTTCTGGAGGAATATTTATCTCTCAAGAAAAATATTTGAAAGAGATGTTGAAGAAATTTCAGATGGAGGATTCCTCTCCTGTTAGTACACCTATGGTGGTTGGTTGCAAGCTCACTAAAGATGATATGTCACTCGATGTTGATCAAAGGACATATTGATCAATGATAGGTAGTCTTTTGTACATCACAGCTTCCCGTCCTGATATAATGCAAGCTGTTGGAATGGTGGGTCGCTATTAGTCTGCTCCTAAACAAAGTCATCTAGTAGCGGTAACAAGGATATTCAAGTACTTGAAAGGCACAATGAATTATGGTCTGTGGTATCCTAGAAATCAGAACTTTTAGTTAACTGCTTATTCAGATGTCGATTGGGCAAACTATGTTGATGAGAGAAAAGGCACTAGTGGAGGAGCATTCTTTCTGGGTGACTTATTAGTAGCAAGGCTTAGTAAAAAGCAAGGATCCATTTCATTATCGACTACAGAGGCAAAATATATTACTGCTGCTACTTGTTGCACACAAATTTTATGGATGATACAAACTCTTGTAGATTTGAAGGTAAATTACACTGATCCCATTCCACTTCACTGTAATAACACCAGTGCCATTCAAAATCTAAGCACATACCAATAAAATACCATTTTCTCAGAGAACAAGTTACAAATAGAATTGTTCAAGTGAATTATATTCCTTCCACGGAACAAATAGTTGATATCTTTACTAAACTGTTAGCAGCGACCCCTTTTGGATATCTTCGTAAAAAGTTGAGGGTTATAACTTCTTTCATCTAATATGTTCACCTGATCAAGGGGAGTACTTATTGAATATCTGTTGTTTTTCTAAGTTGCTCATAGTTGATAGGGGGAGTATGTATCATAACAACTCAGGGGGAGTGTGTTTCTTCTTTGACATTGATGTGAAAGGGGGAGAAAGTGTGGTAATTTCAAGGATGCTACAGTGGTGGTAATTTCAAGGATGCTACAGTGGTATAGTTGCATGTTTTTCAAGGGGTTTCCATCAATGCCAAAGGGGGAGATTGTTGGCATTTTTTTAGATAGAGGCAGAGTATGCATGTTTGTCATTGATGGCAAAGATCAGCATGATCAATAGCGTAGAGATAATGGCAAGATCAATAGTGTAAGCTCAGAAGGAGGAAAACAGTCAAAGCACGACAAAGGTTTCTTTTCGAAGTTTCAAAGATCGAGAACTCCAAAGGAAAGAGGTTCAAACTTGCGATAACAATCCTAATTGTTGGAGTCATAGGACATGTGGCAAGCGATTGGAATTTCACTAACTTGCACATTGGAGGAGTCAATGGAGCATGGTGTGAGAACTTGCGATATGCGATATCACAAAAAGATATGGACCATCAAATCATCGAGATCATGGACCATTGATCAGGCATGATGAAGGCCCGTGAAGTTGCGAAATTGCGATAAGATCTTGACCATTGATCCAAGAGAGACATGTGGTGAGGGATTAACGTTTCACTGATTGGAAATTCAAAGGAGCGAAGTGCTCATTTGATTGGCGAGTGGTCATATCTCATGGTCACATTGTCGAGAGATGGAGAGCATAGCTAGAGAAGCCAAGCTCTATTTCGGAGTTCGTGACATGGAGAGTCGAGAGGACTCATCACAGAATACCCGAGATGTGAAAGTGAGAAATACATTTTCGAATAAGGCTGTGGTCATAGCCAGTGGTTACATATGTGGAAGATGGAGGAAGAAGCTAGTGGTGTTAAGCTTCATCTCAGAGTCTCGGTGATCGCAACTTGGAGTATTGAGACACTTCATCACAGGAATCATGATATGTGAGATCACGATGAGATTTGAACCGTTGGATCATTAGAGATCTTGATCGTTGATTAGGATTGATAAAGTTTATAATCTCACAAAATACGAAGCACCTTTTGGTGCAGCCTGTGGTTACCACCAGTGGTCACATGAGGGGAAGAAGCTAGCAGTGCTAAGCTCCATCTCAGAGTTTCGATGATCGTGACTTGGAGTGTCGAGACCCTTCGTCACAGGAATGTCAAGATGCGAAATCACAAAATTCAAATTATGTTTAGTGCTCAGTCACAACTAGTGGGCATATGAGATAAATGCGAAATCCTGTGGATTTAAGCCAACGGTACTGGTTAATTGGAAACTTGATCGAAGGGTTACTGTTTCGCCTCATATGTAATCGATCAGTTACGATTCAGTTAGCAGAACTGAATCATGAGTCTTGGACGGTTGGTGATTCAGTTGCTGATGTGTTTTCTTGGAGATTCGAGGTGTAACTGAATAGGTGGTATAGGATAAAATGGAGATGCAATGACTGTGGAGGGTCGGTCGTTCTAAATGAAAAATGAGTTGAAATGTGAGAAAGGGAAAATTACAGTATGCACAGTGTGAGACCGACAGTATGCGCAGTGTGAGATAAAACTCAGAGATGAGTAACAGATGAGGAATAGACAAAAGCAAGAGCAGAATTGTAGAACAGATTGAAGCAAAGAAGAATTGTAGAACAGACAGAGGAAAAGAAGAATTTCATAACAGTTAGAAGTAGACCAGATTTATAGAACATAGAAGAAGTGGTAAGAATCGATTTATCTTTGTTGTTGGTTATTCAATCATTTATTTATAATGAGGGAGGTAGGGTGGTGCTAGGGAGGACTATGGTCCTCTAATATTCGAGTTGGTGCTTGAATATTGGGAGTTCTAACTTCCATCTAGTTGTGGCTAGAAAACAGGGTGGCAAGGTGGTGCTTGGGAAAACACAGAGTTTTTTGTATAGAAGTTGGTGCTTGTATAAATCCAGTTGGTGTTGGAATATTTAGGGAGTTGGTGCTTCCTTATAGTCGGTGCTAGAGAAACCAGAGAGTTTGTGCTCTCAAAAAAGTTTGTTCTTGTATAAGTGGAAGTAGGTGCTTCCATCCAGTCGGTGCTGGAACACTCAGGGAATTTGTGCTTCCTTCTATTCGGTGCTAGAGAAACAAGAGAGTTGGTGCTCTCAACAAGTTGGAGCTTGTAAAATAAAGGTAGTAGCCTCACTTTGAGTTGGTGCTCAAACATAGATGATGTACAAAACTTAAAAGACTGTCTATCATTTGGAAGAAGAAGAGGTTTTCTCCCTTTATGGGTTTCCTCGTGAAAATATGTCTCTATGTATATCTTATGTGTGACTGATGCTCATTATTTATGATGTCCATATGTTGTATAATATTGATGATCACTTGAAGAAATATTAAGAATGGTTTAATAGACTTAAAATTGTTTAAGCACAATAACACCTGATTCACCCCCCACACTTAGTTGTCTTAGTAATTTCAACAAATGAATGGTCTCATTAATGTTTCGGGCCAACAAGGTGAAATGAAGACGTAAGTACAACATGCATGTACTAATTTTCATGAATGTTGATATGAAAATTGAACTCATGAGAACAATATCAATAGTTAACCAAGGTTCTTGTGCATTCAAACATTTCCACAATGAACTATAGAACCAATGAACTCATAATAACCATAATACACAAAGATTTTGATAGTGGATTAATCAACCATTTCATAATATTTGAATTTTAATCATACATGGGTGACTTTTAAAATGATATTTCTAAGGTAAAAGATTATGAAACCAAGCCAAGTTTTATGTTTAAATTCTTTCTTACAGTCATGAATTAAAAATAAAACAAACGAAAATGCAATTGAAAAAAACTTAATAAGGTAAAATTAACCCAATCATCGCCTCGAAACTCAGAAACATAAAAATTTACAAATAGAAGGTGATGGAAGCTATAGAAAGGTATAGTCTCTTTTCGATCATGATAAGTATCAAAAATAATGTGTGGTTGCTAACAAGTCTCTACTGCCATTTTTCCAGACCTGTGTCTTATCGAAAATAATGTGTGGTTTCTAACAAGTCTCTACTGCCAGTTTTCTAGACCTGTGTCTATGTCTGAAACACATGATGTAATGCTTCTTCATATGAGCACCCCATCTATAGTTGGGTTGACATAATATTCTTATCACCTAGTGGTCCTATGTAGTTTATTTCAAAACTTTCTCCTTCTAAGGATCCAATGGTGCAATCAATCTATATTCGCCTGATTCAAAATTCATTTTCTCTGTCTTCCGGTTGATCACATAATAATTATCAAATGCCCAGTCCAGTCCAAGTAATGTTGGGTAGGTTTTTGTTCCATCTACTATCCATATCACTTCAAACTCTACCACAATTCACACTCCATCCAAGTCTATTGTCACACCTTTAAGTCTAAAAATTAGTAAAACTCTATGCTAATTTGTTAGTTTTAACTCGACAGGTGAATATCCTAATGTGGGTTCCCCCATACACTTCCATGTATTATTAGGTAAGACTTTTACTTATGAGCCTAAATCAATTATGATATCTCCCATATTGAAATCCCCAATGTTGGAATTTAGCTTGAATTCCCTACTTGTTCTTCTTCTTGTATGGAGATGATTGATTTTTTTGTAATAGCTTCCCTTCTACTTTTGTGTTACATATTTCTAGAAAATTATATAAGAACTTAATGGATGATGGATCAATCAATAACTTGACACATAATTGTAGAAAAATATTTACGTTACTTACTTTTTCTAAAGGTTTTTCTTTGCTTGTGTGATCCATTGAAGATGGAATCTTGAACATTGGTGAATCTTGAGTGTGTTGTGCAATTGATGTAGATGCAATGTTCTCCTTTAGAATATCATGTCTGCATTCCTTAAATGTTTCCTTTTCTTTCTGTGAGTCAAAATGCTTCTGTGGATCACTATTATTTTTGACCCACTAGTGTTGAGCTGGATCTTGTTTTGTTGCATCAACTCTTATCTTGGTTCCTACTTGAGTTACTATCTTGATGTTTTTCCCATCATCTGTGGCTTCTACAGAAATCCACTGGACATTCTGATTGTTCTGGGTCCTTTTTTCCTATATCTTTCCCAATAGTGTTGGGCACTCTTTTGTGTCATGGTATGTTGTGTGACAATAGATGCATGTATCAGGTGGAAGTGGACAATCTCCTACATAATGTCCTGGTTTTTTGAAGTTGTGGAAGACTACTAGCCCTCTACCCCATCCAAATCCTCCTATTCATAGACCTATACTTCTGAATCCAACTCTATCTTCTTGTGGTGCATTATATTGGGGTACATGGTTATACTGCGTGGGATTATACTGAGGTTGTGCATTGTTGTATTATGGTTGTGTGGGATTGAATTGCGATGGAACAATGTTGAACTATAGTGAAACTTTCCCTTTCATCATCTTTTATTGTACCCTGTAGGTGTCTAGATTTATTTCTCTCATCAATTCCAATGTTCTATAGTCCTTATCATCATGACCCATTGATTTGCAAAAATTGAAGTACGTGCTTTTTGGAACTGTCTTATACTTTTTCATAATTGGACAATGATATGGATCATGATCGTTTTTCTTAAAAATATCATACCATGGTCCTCCTATTGGAAAGAGGTTTGGAACCCCTTCTTCCAAGTACAAATCAAAGGTTGGACATTCATTCTTATGATGTCCATTTGTTCTGCATAATGTACACCAAAAAAATTCTCTCTTCTCTTTCCCCTTATTCTGGTTCAACTGAAATGTCAGATTCTTCAAATCTTCTTTCAGTTCCTCTATTGTTATATCCTTCTTTTGATACCGGTTTTCCTCTATATGTAGGGCTTCATACAAGGCCTCTTCCTGAGTTTGGAACTTCTGTTGTCTCAAAGGATACTTCAAGTGTGGTAATAGTGAGTTCACAAAAAATTGCCTATGTTGCATGTCAATAATAGAATACTTCAACTTACCTTTTAGATGTTTGAACCTTTTATCAATCTTCCAGACAGACTCACCTGGATTCATCCTGATTTTGATCATTTCATTCATGTACTAGTATTCTGAGCTTGGCCTCTGAAACTCGTTTACTAGTAACTTTTTCACGTCTACAACAGTTTTAGGTTCCCCTTGTAGATTGTTTACATAAAGGCTCATGTACCAGTCCAAATCGTGGTCTCTGCATGTTATATATAGCTGTGCAATTTTTGTATCCTCTTCTATGATATTCTTTGCTTCCCAAATATTTTCACAGATAAATAGATTTTTTTTTAGGTTCCTCATATACCTCACCCTGAAACTCTAGTAATCACATGGTGGAATCTAGTCCTGCCATTTTGAACTCTATTGAACTACTGCCTCTCCACAGTGTAGATAATTTACTATTACTTCTCAAACTTTCTCCCATAACTAGTTGTCCTTGATTGGACCCGTGACCTGTTTCTCCTCTCCTACTAAACTATGGTTGTCTAAAATCTCGTGTTCTTTTAGGTGTATTAGTCGCACATGGGGTTGTAGGTTCCACATTGACTTTGATATAGACTGGAGTTATTCCTTCTGTTCATGAACCTGGACCTCTTGTTTTCCTTTCATATTTTGCATGCAATATTTCCTCAATCTGCTCCAAAGCCCAGAGATCCTCTACATCTTCTTCATTGCTCGCCAAGCCCTCTCTATCGAATATGGCTCTCTTTTTGTTGTTCATTTTATATTGGTAACGTATTTCATTGTACATCTTTCCAAATTTTTCCATTATATTCTCGGTATGGTCCTCGTCCATCATGATTAGGTCCATGGCCTCCTTTTTCTTCCCCTTATCCATCTCCCTGTCCATATCTCAAACTCTTATCAGTACTTCCCCCCTTCCCTCATGCGCACAGGGAAGTTTAGTTGTCTGATTCCATGGTCATCAAAATGTTTTCATACAATAATATATTGATAGAAGTATATAGTGATTTGTTGTACCTATGTCTGGGTCCGTTCAAAAAATTCTACTCTGTAGTAGTGTACGACTTCACGATATCAACTGCAAATTCAGTGATAAACCCTGCAATAATATTGTCTAACCTAAAATATATTGTGTGTGTAAATTTATTATCAACTCGCTACAACTGTGCGATCTCCACTGGAAACCACTCTAATTGTATGATCCTATTTGTAGGATGATTTTTCTTTAGCCTCAATAACCACTCCTGCAACAAGTGCGGGAAATCATAGAAAAATACTTCCTGCAAGTCAATAAACACATATTTGTCGAGGTATTTGCACAGTGTAAATTAATGGCTTCTATTGTCCTTCTATGCAAAATTGAGTTCCTTTGTCCTTAACCATATTTCAGTCTCCTCCTTCATTGGATTCCATGGCCTAAAAATTCCCTTCTATGCTTTCATCCTTTGTTCTTTTCTTCCACAAATCCCTTCCTCTCGATCCTATGTAGTTCCAGATGGCAATGGAACCATTTGTTAGACACTTGGGATGACTCAGATTCTGATCTCGATAGGTTTCCAAGAAAACCCTCAAAACAATTTCCCCCCTGGTAAACCACAAGGCAAAGTTGTGCATAGAGTGCACATCGCAGTCTCACCTGAGATATGTTTATGGGGGGATACAATAATTAGGTGTTTGCAGTCTAGGAAGGGATGGGGATTGTGTTTTGATACTTTTCCTTATTAATCAACATCATTATTCATTCATCATTCAAGTTATGCATGCATGTTATTATAGTCATATTTAAGCATTCATTATTTAACTGGTACATAAAATAACATCCAAACAATCATTAATATGCATAAAAACAATGGATTTACCATGGTTCACCCCCCCTGGTGCTACGTCCACAAATATTTCTCTCTTCTTCTCTTTTATTCATTCTTCTGCAAAATTTTCACTGTGTGCATTACAGCTTCAAGATTACAATCAAAAGGAGTGGAAATACCCTCTGTGAGGTGAACTAGATCACACCAGGCTCCACATCATATGACCTAACCCTAAAAAACTAGTTTATTTGAGTCAACAACAATAACAACAACTGAACCTCACTCAACTGAACCCTCATCAAGAACCTTTACCTAGACCTCCTAGGTATTTATTTATACTACTCTACTGGCTTATAGCCGTTACAATTTTTTCAAAATCCTTAACCCTAACATGGTTAGATCTGTCTCCATGCACATCGCTCTTCTTTTCCTCCTACATGCTTCTTTTCCTTGTTTTATTGCATGCTTATTTTCTACCACCTACTGCACGTGCTCTAAAAATAGGCCTGCACCCAAAATAGAATTTCCTCCCAAAATAGGCATGTTCCAACACTTGTGAACTAGTGAAGGGTTTCCCTACAGCAAGAGAACTTTCTATAGGGTAACCTGATTTCTCGGGTGCCCTTTTCTCATCAAGCTCATATTTTAACATTTTCAAATTGAGTTGTAGCTTCCAATTCTTCATTATCAACAATCCGTTTTTCTTGACCAAAGATTCATAAATATGTAATGAGTGTGGGATTCTTACCCATGTTTTGGGAGTAAGCTTCTTCCTAGGCTCAAAAGTATCAGCTTTTGGTTCTTGGCTCCCTTTTTCTTATGCATTAGAAATGTCATCTCCACAAGTGTTTCCTTATGGATCATCGAAATCTTTTTCTTCCTTTTATTCCTTGTATGAATCATGTGAGTGGGTAGGTCGTTCCCCAAGAGTTCCTTCTTCTAGTTATTATGTAACAGTAGGGGCCTATGGTTTTAATTCTTCCTTCTCTTCTATATTGGAAATTTTTTCATCAAGAGTGTCTCTTTCTCGGTCAGCAAGAGCCTCGGGTTCATGTGGAGGAGCCTATGGATATTCTTGAGGCTTGGAAGAATATTCATGAGGGGTGATCTCTGTTGGTTATTTAGGAAAAAGAGAAGCATTTTATTATGGTTCTTCCTTTTGTGATGTATCCTCTATCTCTCATGCATCTTGTTCCCTCAAAGGACTCTCCATTGGTTGTTTTGGGACAGTGAGAATTTTTTCTTCTATTTCTTCCTCATATGAGTATGCAGCAAGAAGGGTGATAAGCCCTTATTCAAGAGTTCATTTTTATAGTTCTTGTGTGTCATCCAATACCTCATCAAAATCTAGGTCAATTTGCTACACTAGTTCTTGTGTTTCATCCAAGGAATCATCAACTTTCAATTTGATGCCCTCTGATGGTTCTTGTGTGTCATTGGAGGGTTTTATCTTTACAGATTCTTTTATTTCTTGGTCCTCTTTCTAGGCTTGTTCTTTTGGCTCATCATATTTTCTTATTTTATTTTGAGTTGCAACCATATGGTTGGTTCTTATTTTCTTAGGCATGAGGGTTTGTCTCTTTTTAAACCCTATGATTCTCTTTGAAGGGGGTTTGTTGGTGGTCACTTCAACATCACTGTCATGGTCCTTCTTCAGTGGAGCTGCAACATGATGGACCTTTCCCCTACTTTTTCTTTTGGGTTTTCTTGGTGGAGGTGCTCCAACATCGATGACACTACTATTTTTTTATGGAATTGCATCCATTTCCTCTTCTGGTGTTAGAATTGTGACCATTTATGGTTGGGATGCCTGAATCCTAGCCATTATGTCCTCGAAAATTATCACATGTGGCTAAAATATACTACTCCAAGTGTGGCCTTCCATGTGCAAGGAATGTTAAACTAATAGATTGATAAGGTCATGGTGGGAGACGACGTACCTGTAGTTATTTTCCCTTTGGACAAGTGTTGTCATCATCTACAGTGTTAGAAACAAGAAGCATGGCATATTAATTGACCAATTGTGTCTGATAATATTCAGGAGTCAGATATGTTGGACATAGACATCTCCATAACGACCTTCACAGGTTAAATATCAGTGCACAAATATATCCATGTCTTGTTAGGGGTGTAGTAAAGACCGACATTTTAATATTGTACCTTTATTTACTAAACCCTCTCCAGGCTCGAGGAATTGCCTCATAATTTGAGGCTACGAAGTCCTTCTCGTGTACCATTTTTCGCTTTTTTGAGGTAACTGACTGAATTCTACCACTATATCCTTAATGAATTCTACCCGAGCACCGACTACCATGGAGTGTTCGACTCTATAATTTAAGGAGAATTCCAACACTACCTAATCATCATATCCCTATAGGTGTTGCACATATTCCATCCAACTGAATTATTTTATAATTTTTTTGATGTTTTCATAGACCTCAAGTAACAATTCTTTGGTAGGTTCCCTGCATATCAATGAACTTCCCATGGATCCTTTATACTAACTATGATTTCATGTGTTTTTATAAGAGATGTGTGTTAATTGACAATGAAAGTGAAATATTGTGGATATAACAATGATGGTGTAAGGTGGGGGTTATGGAGGAATGATAATAGACACATGACATTAAAAATATTTAGTAAAAATTCTTATTGGAACTTATACCTATCTCTTCTTACCTCGAGTGGTTATATGAGTATGGTGTTGATGGATTTGTGGCAATGGAAGACAAATTCACATAAGTGGTCTTAGCCAAAATTCTAACATCGACATTATTGGTTCTATCGACTGGAATTGCAGTAAAAGTGATGCTGACAAAGTGAAATATGCAATTGGAGTCATAGCAAAATGAGTTGTGGTGACGAAGCTCCCGAATTTAGATTTGCAACAATGGGAGTCACAAAAAATAGTGGTGCGACCTTAGTGGTGTAGATGGGAATTGAAACATCATTGGTGTGGGTTAGAAGTGAAAACAATAAAGTGAAGTTGCAAGTGGAGTTGCAGCAATGTGAGTTGCAACAACGGAGTTGTAGCAACAAAAGTGAAATGGTATGGGTTTGGAAAATGAAGCAGAGTTGCAAGTGTAGTTTCAACAAAGGGTGTTGTGATAGAGGAAGTTGCAGCAACGAGAATAATTGCGGAAAAAAGAATTTCAAAAACAAGAATAGTTGCAGCAAAGGGAATTTCAACAAGGGTAATTAAAACAACGAGAATAGTTGCGGAAAAGGGAATTGTAGAAAAATTGATAGTTGGGGAAAAGTGAGTTGCAACAAAATAAGTTGCAACAACATAAATTGCATCAATAGGAGTCGCAATAACATTAGTTTCCCCTGCGTGTCCTGAAAAAAAGATTAATAGAAAAAAAATCAAGAATTTATTACAATTTGTTGAGAAGGACTATGACATAACCATCAAAAGACCATGAAGTTCCCTTATTTATTTTTTTTATTATTGTTAATTTTTATTTATTTATTTTAAATGTGTTATCTAGACTAGTTTTCACATTTTTTTACTTTTTAATTTCTTCTTCTTCTTCTTCTTTTGGAGAAGAAAATGAATTATCCAGCCATGACACATTCTTCCTGAATGAATTCTAGATCACTATTGGGCCATCCATTTGAAATCTTCCTCAAGAAGGCTTCCTTTGATATGGGTCGATGGTATAGGAGAAGTATATGTCCATTATCCATTTTAGGTATTCTATATTCATCTATGTTACATATTTTGATGGCCCCATTGTTATATATTGCATTGATATAGTATGCACCAAGCCATCTGGTGCAAAATTTTCCTTGGAAGTCCTTGAACCTAGAATCAAATAGTAATTTCAAGTCTCCATCTTTGAACATATTTTTCTTCAGAAACATATTGTTCCATATGGCCCTTTGATGATCTATAACTATGGCTTCGTGTAGGCCATCCTATCGTAACTCATCCAACTCATTAATTTGAAGTAGACTTTGTTTCTAAGCCTCTGATAGATTTAACCCAAGTTGTACTACTGTCTTAAGTGTCTATATTTTTGTCTTGATATGAAATGAAACTCTTTTTCAATTTACTAGATAATAAGGTGTGCATCTTGTAGTAGTTCTCCAAGTTGTTATGTAATCCTATAAAGGTTCAAGGAGTCTATCTGCCCAATATTTGAGGTGAAATATGACAATTTTAGTGATAATGGTCTCAAGGATCTTAATAGTCCCTTCTACTTGTTCATTTTCTTGTGGGTGATATGGTGTTTTTAATCTGTGTTGATTTTATAGTTGTCCATTATATATATTGTAAGTCGTGATGTGAATTGAGTTCCTCCATCGGTCACTATCTCTTGTGATATCTCAAACCTCACAAATATTTCTTCATGGAGAAAATCCACCAATTACTATTTGGTTGCTGCCATAAGTTATTTTTCCTCCATCCATTTGTGATGTAATATGTATATACAAGGATGTAGGAGTGCATACAGGAAGGATATTTATTGGTCCCACAAAATCAATGGCTCATTTTTCAAAAGGTTCTAACATGATCTTTGGCTGTAGCAACGTTTCATATGCTTGTATGGGTCTACCCATGCATTGACAAGTGTCGCACCTCTTTGCACACTCTTTTGTGTCCCTAAAATGTGTGGGAAAATAATACCCTTCATGGAGTTCCTTGTACCATACTCTTTTATCAGTAAAATTCCCCCCATATGGCCCATGATGATAGGATATTAGTATCTCATGGATTTTTTCCTATTGTACACATCTTCTGATAATCAAACCAGGGCTAGTGTAAAAGAGGCAACAATCAATCCATGTAAATATTTCACTTTTACTAACTATACTTTGTTTCTCTTTGGGGGTTAGATGTTGTGGGAGCTTTCCTGCAACCAAAAATTTAGAAATATTTGCAAACTATGGTGAGTTAGTAGATATTGCGAAGATATGTTCATGTAGAAAGCGATCTTCTACTAGAGGTTAATTTTCATTAGATGTTATTCCAGAAAGAAAGTTAGCAACTGCATTATCTTTTCCTGGTTTATTTAAGACGATAATGTCAAATTATTTTAATAAAAGAAACAATCTAGTGACCCTACCATTGGTTATTGGTTTTTTCATTAAATACTTAATAACAACATGATCAACATGTAAGATTATAAGATGTCCAGTAATGTAGTTCCTAAACTCGTTTATTGTGTGAATAACAACACGAAACTATTTTTTAGTTATCATATAGTTTATTTCTGTGGGAGAGGGAGTCTTACTGACAAATTAAATTGCATATTGGTCCTTTCCTTCTATTTTTCCTAGAACAACTCAAATGGAGATGCCCAATAAATCTATGGAGATGTTGAATGGGAGGGACCAATTAGGTCCTCGTAAGACATGAGCTTCAGATACTTTTGTTTTCAATTCATCAAGCACATCATGGCATGTCTTTTTCCATGCAACAATATCTTTGTTAAGTAAATAAAATAATGGAAGAGAAATTTGTGAAAATGTTTCAATAAATCAATGGTAGTAACCAACATATCCCAATAAACTTTGTACCTTCTTTTGCGAAGTTGGAGTTGGAAAGTTTAATATTACCTGTACTTTTGCTAGATCTATTTGGATACATTTGGATGAGATGTGGTGTACTAGTACAATTTCATCAATTAACATAAAAAAAACAAATTCATTGTTGAGGGAAACATTTGATTATTTGCACCTTATCATTTTTTTCTCTATATTGGCTAATGCCTCATCGAATTCATCCTCATATGTTGTGAAATCATTAATATATATTTCCATGCAATCATGAATTAGATCAGAAAACATAATAATAAAAACTCTTTGAAAGGTGGAGGGAGTGTTGCATAACCCAAATGGTAGAACATGGTAGGAAAATGTCCTCCAACAATAGGTAAACATTTCTTTCTCTTGGTCTTCAGGTGCGATTTGGATCTAGTTATATCCACTGAATCTTTCGAAGAAAGAAAAGGATTTCTTCCCTACTAATGTGTCTAGGACATGGTTGATAAATTATAATGGGAAGTGGTATCTAAGTGTTTCTTTATTGATTTCTCTATAGTCGACATAAATTATCCATTTACCATTTTTATTTGGTACTATGACTAGAGGGGAGACCCATTGGCTATCAAAAAATGGGTAGATGAAGTTGGTTGTAAGCATTTTCTATAGCTCATCTTTGACTATGTCCTTTAGTTTTGAATTCATATGACATTGTGGTTGGAGGATGGGTCAAGAGCCTTCCTTAATATATATGTGATGTGTGCATAGGTCATGATGGATTCCCTTCATCTCAGAGTAATCCCAGGTGAATGCATCATTTTTCTTTTGTATCACATTGATCGACCACTCTTTTTGTTGTTCGATTAGTCCTTAGTTTATTTTCAAGGTTTTCCCTTAGATGATTTCTATAATTTCTGTAAGGGACCCTTGATATTTTTTGGGTGGGAATTCATGTTCAATGGGTGAGATGCTTGTTGAGGCAAGAGAATCATGTGTTTCTGGTTGCATAACCTGCTCAAGAATATGTGTGTTTTGTTGAGGAAGAGAAAGAAGCTATAAAATAGTTGATTTATTCATCCTCTATTTTATCTCTTATGGCTAAGTATTGATCTATGGAGAGGACTTGATGGGATTCCCCTTCTTTCTCACTATCTTATTCATCAACCCAAAGTGGTGTTTCTATATATATGTTGGGTTTTCTAGGAGGATAAAGGGTTAATTGTTTTTTGGATTTCCCATGGGAGATGGTCATGTTTACTAACCTACAACCAATGTAGGCATCAACAGTGGCTAGCCAAGGCCATCCTAGGATTAGAGGGTACTCTCTTAGAGAGATTTTAAGTTGTAGGCCCATGAAGTCAATGGGATATTCCCATGAATCCACAAAGATAAACAAAACTTCTAATATGCCCTATATTTTAATGGTTGATCTATCAGTGAGTTGAAGTAGATTTTGGGTTTCCCTAAGTCCTGTAAGACCTGCGGCTTACATGGTCTTGCATGTCATAACGTTGATAGAAGCCCCTAGGTCTATTAATGTGTTACTAATAAGTGTATTTTTAATCTGCACATTAACAACTAGACTCGCATGGTTAGAGTATTTATCTATGAGAACTCCTCCCATCATTAAATATGGAAATTTTCCTATGAAATGTATGGTTTGGGGATCCTTTCATTTCCTACTAGGTTTTCCCAAAAAAAGTTCTCATATCTATTTTGAATAAATATGCACATCCTTGATGGCTTGAAATAGTGGTATTTTGACACACATTCTCGAGTTCTCCCAAGAAGTCAAACTCATACTGAGTAAAAGTTTTTTCTAGGTTTAGCCTTTCTGGATAGAGTGGGTGTTGAAGTTTGGGGTGGGAATTATTATCTTTTAAAG
Source organism: Picea mariana (assembly GCA_032191745.1). Classification (NCBI taxonomy): domain Eukaryota; kingdom Viridiplantae; phylum Streptophyta; class Pinopsida; order Pinales; family Pinaceae; genus Picea; species Picea mariana. The sequence continues at coordinate 16,174 of JASDQU010190270.1, forward strand.
GTTCTTGAGATTTTTTTGGTTCCAATTCTTCATTTTGGACATCCTCATTCAAATGTTTGATCATAATGTGAGGTTGATAATTTTTTATAGTGTTCCCATATCGAATATGAATATCATTACAGTCCAGGGAAGAGATGGAATTGGTATGGTAGGTTGCAAGTCCAACAGCTTGCGTTGGTTCACCTGGCCTCCCATTATTTGGGTTAGGAATGGGTTGTGTAGGTAAATTTTGTCAAGGAGAGGTGCATGTGGATGCTTGTGTCTAGGAATGAGGAATAATTTGCATCAGTGGTTGTGTCATAGGCTTTTAAGGTCCTCCTACAGTAGGGTTTCACCATCCCTGTTTCCATAACTAGTTTGGTGGAGGAGGAACCACCCATTATTGTGTTGGAATACCCCATGGTTGAGAATCATATTGCATGGTGAGGTTAGTCTAATCTGAATCGAAATATTGAGATTGATATTCGATCATACCTTGAGGTTTGGGATACCATGGTTGTTTTTGAGAGACGTAGTATTGTTATAACAATATTTTCCTCACCTCATGCAACTTGATCAGAAGGCCTTTTACATTTCCCTATGCAAACTTGAAGCCCATTTTTGCAATTCCAGAGATAAAAACATATTTTTCCCCATATACTCTCCCTAACAACCATACAACATGTGTATACATAGGTTGCACAATTACAACCTATGTACATTGGGTTTTGTGCCAAAAAATAAAAAATGGTGTCGGATTTCCATGTCACATCACGAGATCCATGATCCTTGACCTTCCATATACTAGAAATGTTCTGACTCGGCCCTTTAGTTCGATTTGAAGGATATAAATGAGACATATTCAAGATGTGAAAACCATGAGAACAATTCAGCTTGGAGAGAAAAGTTAATTTAGAGAAATTATTCACTTCATATTGAGTCTGCATCCTTTGTTCTTTTAATTCTGAACACATTGTTCATCCCCCAACCTCTTCCCTATTTGATGGAGAATCTCATTGACTATATTATATGAGATTCCCTTTGGTGGAGGATTGAAGTGGTGGAGGCCCAGCTGGAAGGGACTTAGTTTCTCAGTTCTGAGACATGCTGACACAAAATTTTGTTATTCATACACTTTTGTTGTTCATATTTTAATAGAAATACTCTTTTCTTGTCCAATTAATGCCTTGAAAATATTTGAATTGTTATTCCATGGGCATATTTGTTTTGAATATTGATGGATTATACTATTATATGTTCTAACTTTATATATTATTACCATATGCTTATGTATCTTGGTTGTTGAGGACAAGTTGCAAGTGTATATCTTTGGGTCAAGTGCTCAACAGTGGACTTCATCAAACGTCTGGATGAGGTATGATATTTATCTTGTATTGTTAGAATGTTTGTTAATATAGAATACTTGAGATTAGAGTTGATTTTTGTCATTTCTATTTGTTGTGGTTTACCCCATGCCATAGAGTGATTTTCCTCATCACATAATTAGCGACCATACTAGGGATATAATCTTATTTTCAGGGTCTGGATTGTTCTTCTCCTTTGATTGCTCTCGATTATATTGATTTTCTTGTCGTCTAATCCCTTAACAAACTATATTTATTTTGAGTCTAAGGTTATTGGCCTTATCCTTAACCTGCCAATGTTTCAATACATATACGCGGGTTTTCCCTTGATAGATGCGTACATACACAAGTTTTATTTCTGTAGGGAGCGTATATACGTGGTTTTCTCCTAAATAAACATGTACTTTATCCTTGTTTTCTTGATTGTTGATTTTGGTGTTTGTTGGGTAAGTTTTGATGGTTTTTGAGTCTTCTTGGATCTCTGTCATGACTGTTAAGTTCTTGTAGATTGATAGGGAACCTTCCTTTGATTGAATTTTTGGGTGATTTTTATTTCTCATCATTGTTTTTCCTTGGTTGTCCTTGCATCTTGGGATGGGTTTTTTCTTCCTGATATCCTGCTTGGTTTGTATCTTTTGTTGACAATAGGGTTTATATATCAAGATGTTGTTCATTCCTTGAATTTTCATTTCCTTTATATTGAAAATAAAAAAAGATAATACATTTTGCATTATGGCATTTGATCTTTTGAGTTCTTGTCATTGATCTTGATACATGTATGGAAAGATTACATCTTATTTGAAATTACAGAGTTGAATTGAAAGTTGCATTGCTAAAAAGCTTATAATTTATTGAGAATTGAAGTTAGGACTTTACATTATATTCATATTCATTTCTTTTACTTTCACATCATCAATTTCACGACCACATATTTTGAGTAAACAAATCCACTACAGGTAATGTTGATAAATTTAAAATTGATTAGAAATGATTTTGTTTTTCAGGGTGCACAAACTAGATTAAGATTTGGAGCCTTGGAATAGGATTTTGTGAGTAAACTTCTCCAAGTCTATTAAACTAAACATATGTGTCTAACTAAGGGAGTGGTGAAATCCATTGTATAATTGGTGACATCAAGAGGCTCCTCTCACACCAGATTTAGGCACAAGGTCATGCAAATTTTGTTGAGGAGATATCCCTCCAATACCTTCTTACCGTTAGAGATATTTCTGGGGATCTATTCATATATGGGGGTCTTGCTGGTACCTTTATCTATGTGAGAGGTGGTGCTTTCGAGATTTTGGGATTTGTTACCCTGCCCATACAGTGTAACTAAATTAGGACTATTCACCTTGGCATTGGTTATATCATGGTGGATTTAGTTTCTTGACATAGGTATCCACATCGGTTACTTAAAGGGGTTATTCTACAGGTACCCTGAGTCAGATGATGAATACCTCTCCAAGGGGATCTAAATGACTACATTGTTAAGCCCATGAGGTCCCTTATAAATAAGTATGATACCTATGATCTTTTTGTAACGACCCTTGATTATTAAGTATAATTAATTTAATAATATAATCCTAAAAGATTAGCTAAACCACATTTATGTCTTAAAATAACATTTCTAACTGATTATTATTAATGAGTTAGTCATGATGGTTAATGATTCATTTAAATATTAATTAATTCATTAATTAAGTAAGTATTAAATAAAAGGTGGAGAATAAAATATAACATTAAATTAAGTTGCGTATACAAGAAGGGATCACATAAGAATCCCGAGAAGATATAAGATATTTAATGAATGGATAAGATATTTAATGAATGGATAAGATAATTAATAATGGGTTAAGGTATTAGGTAGGGGAGTAAATGAAGGGAAGGCGGTGAAGGAGGAATAAGGGGGGGGAAGGAGGTGGGAGGAGGAATAATTCTATGGGAAGTTGGCCATGAGTTTGGAGAGATCTGAGTATTGCAGAGAGCCGAGAGGGGATGTGAGATTGGTGTGCTCAGATTGAGGCATGGGATTTGTTGGTTGTGACATATTGATCAAGCAGGCACTGAGTTGCTAGAGGTTTTGGGCTCGGAGGGCCAGGATATCTATAGATATCCTGGAGCTAGGTCATTTTCCTAGTTGGCAGGGTGGACAATAGTTTTGGGCAATTATTTTTCTGTGTTTGCAACAGGACTGGACTGTGTAGCAGGTAGCAAGAGAGTAGCAGCAAGGCAGCTGGCAACAGAAATTAGCATTAGAGTTAAGGTATTCAATTCAAATTTCTGCATTGTTTTAATTAGATTTATTACTCATTGATAAATTTTACTTGCGTAAGTGTTGAGAAAATTTGGAATAATTCTTCTTTTATAAACCTGGTAGAAATTGTTGTACATTTGGTAGGATTTGGTAGGATTTGGTAGAATTTTTAGATGTTAATTTAAAACCAGTCATTACATTTGGTATCAGAGTTGTAGTTGAAACACTGGAGCCTTAAGGGCCACGTTCCCAGCCCAAATTCCCCTCCGCTTAACCTGCAATAACAATAACACCCAAAGAAATAAATAAGCACATCAACCTCACAATTTGGAGCATACAAGACAATAAAAATAATGCAATTCAAGCCTAACCAAGCCAATCCTTTTCCTCATGTCTCATTTTTGCCTCTCTGGCCTCTCCAGAAGAAGGCTTCTAAAAAAGGACT
>JASDQU010190271.1:3580-20215 GCA_032191745.1 Picea mariana
CTTGCGCTCTCAAACAGTCTAATCTAGAATTAAATTACTATCTACCTGCATTAACTACTATAAATTCCTCCATCTACTTCAAACGAGAGCGGGACACTCAATGTCTGATTACATTATACCAGGGTGCCTTCACTAAATGATCTTATTTATATTTGGCGCATCAACTTCAAGGGCAAATTCAAAAATTTGGTTGGGTCTACCCAGCTATCCTTTGTCTTCCACACTAGCTCGCTTGATGTGAGGGATGCTCCTGCATCATAAACTCAAGAGATGATCATATGAAGACATACATATAGTATAAAAGAGAAGTAAACATGTGAACTTATGATAAAACTATATAAAAACATTGTCAATCATCATACCACATGAATCCCAAGATAATAGCTGCAACTGCCTGTGTATTATTTCTGCAAAAATATGATGTACACTAGATCCCAAGCCTTTACTCTTTGATGCCCAACCCTTATTCTCTATGAAGAATAGATACATATAGACAAAAAAAACAAATTCCCCTCTCTCAAGGGTCGAATACCTCAGTGTAGGAATAGATCACAAGGATATCTCCAACAAACCCTAATGACTAGGGAGGTTAAAACACATCCTCCAAATAGAGTTGACTGAGTTTCCCATCATTAATGAGCTCAAAAATTACATCAAAGTGACTATAACAAGTCCATTCACCCTTAATTACATCAAATCAACATATAACCAGAGTAATTACATCACAAACCCAAGAGTTACAGAGAAAAAGGTCGAAAAATGCATTAACAGGTAAAAGTGCAACACCTCTCTACAAAAGCGTAGTGCCAAAAATAGGGGTCAAAGACGAACTGATATCTATTTAACCATAACACGTTTTGCAAACATGGGAGACATTTTTGTATATAAGGTTTCTCTGGAGAAAACATTCTCTCTGTTTTGGGAAATTCCTTTCCATTTTCTCAGAATACATGCCACACAATGATGACTAAAATAGACAAGAAAAATTGGAGAATTTTTTTTTCTGAAATAGGCCTCCAAAAATGTTCCATATCTCCCAATATATGATACCTGTGTAAAAATGGAAGGAGGTTATTTTGGTTTGGTATGACCTTAGAAAATTTGTCCTTTGGTTTTCCAAAATTAATCTTCATTTGTCTAGAAACCTCTTTTTAAAATGATGACAAAAAACAGAGTCAAAAGCATAACGCCTCTCTGCTAAAGCGCAACACCCAACTTGTGGAGAATTTTTTAAGGCTTTCCACTACTCCAAATATACTTCTGAAAGATGCATTGGAAATATGAGGATTTATTGTTGTCAATAGAGTCCTTAAGAAATAAAATTGGCCTCTCCAAGGTTGATAAAAATGAATTTTACTATAGCTACTCCCAAAAGCACAACGCCTAGTCCAGAAATGTGGCAAAGAGTGATTTTTTGACCTCTTTTGGGGAATTTTCTCTCAACCAATTTGCTGACAAGGAACCAACGCTGCATAGATTTTATGTGTATGTGATTATATATCTAGAAAGGTAAAAAAAATTCGTTTGGAGGTCTAAGGAAAAAGCACAGTGCCAAGGCACTGCGCTTTTGGCTAAACTGATATTCCCAATTTAGGCCAAAAGTCACAAAAAAACAAAATTTCATAATTTGTTTTAGAATTTTTTTTGAGATTATGTAACTTGGGAGGTGTTCCCCATGTGTTTGTGATCTCCTAAACACATGTGGGAAGTACTATGTACTTTTTTCCTTGTACTTTATGTCTAATTTCACTTTGACTTAGGAGTTTTAAGTCAAAAGTGAAATTTTGTCATTTATGCCTAAAATGACTATTAATTCACTTTGTGGGTGAATTAGAGACATAAATTGAACTTAGGGAACTTAAACCAAAGTGGTTTTTTGAGTGAGATTCTTTTGGAGAGATCTCGACCTTAGATTAAATGGGATATGGGATGATCTGAACCATCCATATCTTAGGTTTTCCTATGGAGGTTCAAGAGGGGCACAAAGGGAAAAGGAGAGGTCATTCACTCATTTTATCACTTGGAGAGTTTGAAAGAGCTATTGGAGATGAATTTTGAAGAAATAGGTAAGGCTAGCTTGGGCACATGCTTTCATGAAGACAAGCATCAGACTTGGAGCCTTGTTTATTTACTGAGGAGGTTCCAGTGTTGAGGAGGGCACACTTGTTGAGGAGGGAGCCTCACCAGTGGGGAGGACTTACACCTGTCAGATTTAAATGGTATAAATTTCATAGGGAGGCCACACACTAGTATCAGATTACAGTGGATGGGTTTTCCATTCAGAGCTTATAGTTTGCATCTGTAGTAGATTCAGTGGATTTGGGAGCATTTATGAGGGGCACATCTTCCTAGGGCGCACCTGATTCATTTGGACTTGTGTTTCAACTTGGAACAAGCTGCTATTGTATCAATTTCATCTATAGTTTGTACTTTCTGTATTCCACCATCTATTCTCCTCATATATAGACATATATTCCAAACCGGTTTTCCTCGGGGGGGGTATCCAGGGTCATGTTGACCAAAAATACCTGTGTACAATTTTATGTGTGTTAGTCTTTTAGATATGCTTATTTTCAGATGTAAAGATCTCTAGGTGTGTTACATTTATTTTGGTATGCATGTGCTAACCCTTGGTGACTAAAACTACATGCTAGAGCACCTAAATTGCAAATGTAACTGTAACAAATCAACAAGAATTTCTTGAACTGTTGGATGTACTAAAAAAACAATAAAACCTTCACAAGACAGTTAAAACTTAGAGCCAACTTGAGGTCAAATACATACCCAGTTGAAATCTTGATAGGACCTGGAAAGTCTTCATGGTATCAGAGCTGAGGTGGCTGATTTTTTAGTAGTTTGGAGAACATATGTGTTGGTTGTCATATACATCTTATTGGCAATTTTTTGTGGACAACCATTGATAGTTTTCAATGGTTGTTAGTGGGAAGATTTTTGTAGAGGAGAGTTGAGGCATCTTGGACAATTTTCTTCAGTCTCTTTTCACACCTACGAGGTAGGAGTGAGGCTGATTTGACTTGACCTCTTTTCACACCTTTATTGCTAGGGGTGAGGTCAGAGTTCGATTGCCTCTTTTCACACCTATGTTGACATGAGTGAGGCAGCGTTCCTTTTCAGTTTGAGCATCATTTGGAGTGAAATTTGGAAAACATGTCAACATCTCAGATGCGTGAGGAGGATAGGCTAGCTGGGGATAGAAATTGGTCGTTGTGGAAGGTGAGGATATTCTTTGTCTTAGATGACCTCAAACTATGGGATATAGTTGAGGCACCTGTTCCTACTATTCCTGCTACTACCCCAGTCTTGCATGCATAGTTCAAGAAGAGGAACACCAAGGATAAGAGGACCATTTGTGATGCAGTGAGGGATCATATCATTCCCCACTTTACTGGGAAGACTTATGCATATGATATGTGGGCATCTCTATGTAATATTTACCAGATCTCCAATGAGAACTGGAAGATGGTTCCTCATGACCGACTCAGGGGAATTCACATGCTCAAGGATGAGTTTGTGACTTCATTCCTTGGTGACTACAACCAAATTAGAGATGATCTTGGAGCCTTTGGAAAGGTGGTGGATCCAAAATCTATGTTGAGAACAACTATGAATAGATTTACCAAACCCCGGGGTCCATTCTTTCATGACATTGTTGTCAGGGATGTCATGCCTACATGGGAGAGGATGTGGGATGACTTCATCTAGGAGGAGACTAGAATTGTAGCAGAGGCCTCTGGAGAGAAACAACAATAAAATCAATAGTCAAGTCAAGGTGATGAGGATATTTCTCTTTGGACAAAGGGAAAGAAGAAGGTTAGTCGTGGGGGTCGACAGGGTCCCAATTTTGGGGCCCCACCACAAGGGAGTGGAGGAGAGAGAAACAGTGGTCAGAGAAGTGCTTAGAAGAGAGATATGAGAAAAGGGAAGTTATTTGTTTGTACAAAGATGGGGAACTATGATGGAAAGTGTCCCAACATGAATATGAAGAAGGGTGGTACCACAAATACAACATAGGAGGCAAAGTTTTAGACTCTATTTGAGAGAGAGAGTGCTTTCCTCATATGTTTCACTTCAGTTGAGACGACACTAAGTGTATGGTGTATTGATAGTGGGGATTCGAGCCATATGACTGGAGTCAGAGAGAATTTGAATGATCTCAGAGACACTGAGGTCAGGATGGAGATTTCTCTTGGAGATGACACCTTGGTCAGAGTTGTTGGGATTGGCACTGTTACCTTTCGGAGAGATAGCATGCCACATATATCGTTTAGGGACATTCTCTATTTCCCTGGGCTGAAGAAGAATTTGATTTCAATTTCTAGTCTCCAGGATAGAGGTCTTGAGGTGAAATTCAGGGGCACTGAGGTACTCATTCACCCTAAGGGGTATTTGTTTTCCTTAGGACAAGTGATTGGAGTGAGGTATGGGAAACTGTTCTGATTTCTTTTTCAACCTCTTCATGTATTGGTAGTGAGAAGTGACAACATTAGATAGACATGCGATTTATGACATCATAGGATGGCCCACCTACATCATGGATATATCAGAGGACTGAGAGAGGTTGTGACCATATTGCCACAAATCAGTATAGAGCATCAATATGTTTGTAGAGGGTGTTCACTTGGTAAGTTTACCAAGGCCTCATTCCCCAACAGTGACACCAGGTCAGCTGGGATACTAGATTTAGTAAACATGAATGTGTGTGGGCCCATGAATCTGAATTCCTTGAGTAGTTTTGAGTACTATATCACATTTATTGATGACTACTCAAGGAAGAATTGGATCAATTTCCTGAAGGCCAAGAGTGAGGTATTCAAACGGTTCCAAGAGTTCAAAGCTCTTGTGGAGAACCAATCTGGAAAGAGGATCAAATTCTTGCGATTGGATAATGGGGGTGAGTATTCCTACAGATAGTTCATAGAATTAAGTGCCCGACATGGCATTAAAAGAAAGATGGTCGTACCATACAACCCCTAACAGAACGCGGTTTCCGAGAGGAAGAACCAGGATATTATTGATGCAGCGATATCCATGTTGCACGATCAGAGTTTTACTTTGTACTTATGGGAAGAGGTGAGTGCTACTGCAGTTTACCTGCAGAACATGAGCCCCCATAGGATTTTGGGGAAGATGACTCTTGAGGAGGCCTTCACCGATAGGAGGCCCGATGTCGATCACATAAGGATCTTTGGGTGCTTGAACTTTTATCATGTCCCCTCAGAGAAGAAGAAAAATCTAGACCCCACAAGCTAGTAGGGGATTCTAGTTGGATACACAGAGGTGTCCAAAGACTATCGTATCTACATTCCTCCACTTAGGAGAGTGGTCTGGTGGTGNTGTTAGATTTGAGGAGGATAGATCTTTTTAGAGATCTCTTGAGTCGAGAGTCAGTGTTGAGGATGATGCAAAGGCACCGATTGATGTCTCAGAGGGAGCACAACCTCAGGTTTTCAGTACACTAGTATCAAGGGTGACATGGTCACCATGCACAACTTCAAGGTCACAATAGGAGCATGTTTAGTTAGAGGGGGCAGAGGCTTCAAGTTCTCAGAGTGTTGAGATGAGTCTTGAGGAAGTCACTCTTGGGCAGAGAGACCTTACTTCTTCATTAACCACTTTAGGTAAAAGGAGACCTAGATGGTTTCAGGAGACCCTAAAGGAGGCCAAAGAGAATGCAGGGAATCCTAAGAGCCAAATCAGAGAGAGTATACCTCCAGTCAGATTTGGAGCATATTTGGAACTAGTGATGAGTATCAAATATATTGAGCCACAAACATTTGTGCACGTAGTGGACCAGTAGGTCTGGAGAGAGGCCATGGTAGAGGAGTATGACTCCATTCTGTGCAATGATGTTTGGGAGGTGGTTCCGAGGCTAGTGGGGAAGTCAATTGTGACTTCTTGGTGGTTGTACAAAACCAAGTATGCTGCATATGGTAGCATAGATAAACACAAGGCCCATTTTGTGGCACGAGGCTTCTATCAGATAGAGGGATTTGATTATGACGAGACATTCACACCAGTTGCAAGATACACCTCGATCAAGAGAATTATTTTCATAGTAGGAGAGATAGGTTGGAGAATTCACTAGATGGATGTGAAGACCACATTTCTGAATGGCTTTATAGATGAGGAGGTGTACATTAAGAAACCATAGGGGTTTGAGGTGAGTGATAGGGAGACTCACGTGTGTCTTTTGAGAAAGGCACTATATGGTCTAAAGCAAGCTCCCCGAGCTTGGTATCCACACATAGACACATACTTGCTTCAGATGGGCTTTGAGAAGAGAGATGTTGATCCTAACCTCTATTACATCATTAGAGGTGAGGACACACTCATTCTCATTTTATATGTGGATGACTTGTTCATCACTAGAGCCGAGGATCTCATAGCTGAGTGAAATCTAGGAATTTCATCAGAGTTTGAGATGAGTGATATTGGATTGATGCACTACTTTCTAGGTATGGAGGTATAGAAGGAGGAGGGTCACATATTTCGTAGGCACGGGAAGTCTGCAATAGATATTTTGAGCATATTTCAGATGGATGACTGCATACCTATGTCTACACCCATGATTACCAACTAGAAGAATCTTAGTGCTTCAGATATCTAGCTGGTAGATGCCACAATATACAGGTAGTTGATCGGTTCACTCATGTATCTGGTTAACACCAGACCATATATTTGTTTTTTTGTGAACACTCTCAGCCAACATATGGTAGAGACGAGGAGTGTTCACATGACAGGGGAAAAACATGTTTTGAGGTACATTGTTGGGACAATTGATTATGGCCTAGACTATATCATAGGTGATGGAGTCAATTTGGTTGGCTACATAGACTCATACTTGGCAAGATGTGCTACTGACAGAAAAAGCACCTCAGAGTGTTTCTTTGGTTTAGGGTCAGGACTTGTTTCCTGGTTTAGTCAGAAGCAGAATTTAGCTTCTTTGAGTTCAGCCAAGGTAGAGTACATGGTGGCTATTCAGCCCAGTTGTGAGGCCATTTGGCTTCGTAAGATGCTGGTTGTATTATTTGGTTAGGAGATTCCATCGACCACCATACACTGTGATAATAAAAGTTACATTAAACTCTCTGAGAATCCAGTTTTACATGACCACTTGAAGCACATTGAGATAAAGTATCACTTCATATGTGATTAGGTTCAAAGAGGCGCAGTTTAGTTGAAGTATATATCGACTGATGACAAGGTTTCATATATACTCACCAAGGCCCTACCAAGGGGAAAACATGTCTACTTCAGAGACAAGACGGGCTTGGTGAGGAACACCTTCCTTAGTAAGAGGGAGTGTTGAGATTATGTACCTTGGAAGGTGTTCCCCATGTGTTTTTGATCTCTGAAACACATGTGGGAAGTACTATGTACTTTTTTCCTTGAACTTTATGTCTAATTTCACTTTGACTTAGGAGTTTTAAGTCAAAAGTGATATTTTGTCATTTATGCCTAAAATGACTATTAATTCACTTTGTGGGTGAATTAGAAACATCAAGTGAACTTAGGGAACTTAACCCAAAGTGGGTTTCTGAGTGACATTATTTTGGAGGGATCTCAACCTTAGATTAGATGGGAGATGTGATGATCTCAACCATCCATATCTTAGGTTTCCTTATGGACGTTCAAGAGGGGCGCAAAGGGAAAAGGAGAGGTCATTCACTCATTTTATCACTTGGAGAGTTTGAGAGAGAGATTGGATATGAGGTTTGAAGCACTAGGTGAGGCTAGCTTGGGCATATTCTTTCATGGAGAGAGGCATTAGGCTTGGAGCCTTGTTTATTTATTGAGGAGCGTTCTGTGTTGAGGAGGGCACACTTGTTGAGGAGGGCACATCAGCAGTGGGGAGGACTTACACCTGTCAGATTGCAGTGGGATCAGTTTCATAGGGAGGCCACACACCAATATTAGAGTATTGTGGAGGGGTTTTCCATTCAGAGCTCGTAGTTTGCATCTGCAATAGATTCAATAGATTTGGGAGCATTTATGAGGAGTGCACCTTCCTAGGGCACACCTGGTTCATTTGGACTTGTGTTTCATATTGGAACAAGTTGCTATTGTATCATGTTCATCTATATTTTGTACTTGCTGTAGTCCACCATCTATTCTCATATATAGACATATATTCCAAATTGGTTTTCCCGAGGGGGATTTATCCAAGGTCGTGTTGACCAAAAATACCTGTGAACAATTTTATGTTAGTCTTTTAGATATGCTTTAGCTACAAAGATCTCTAGGTGTGTTACATTTATTTTGGTATGCATGTGCTAACCCTCGGTGACTAAAACTACATGCTAGAGAACCTAAATTGAAAATGTAACCCTAACAAATCTGCAAGAAGTTCCTAAACTTTTGGCTATCCTAAAACAACAACAAAACCTTCACAAGACAATTCAAACTTAGATCCAACCTGAGGTCAAAGACAGACCTAGTTCGTAGCTTGATAGGACCTAGAAAATATTCAAATTTTCCCAAAATTGGTCCATGAATCTAGGAGATGATATTTTAAGCCATGAAGGAAGACTCAGCTAGCAAGCCAAGTTTATCCTTCTCTTTTTTCCTCATGAAAGTTTCCTTCAACCTCTTCTTTAATTTCTTGATTCTAACTTGGGAGACCTGATTCCTTGTATAGTTATGCATAGCCATGTATTGTAGTGGGCTCATACTTGCTGATCTGACCTCCCTTGTTCTTCTTCTTCTCAGTTGTCTCTGATTCCATAGAAAACCCTAGCTCAATGGGAAGGGAAATTAGGGTTTGGTGTAGAGAAAAACAAGGGATTTTGGATGATTTGGCACTCTGGTGGAAACGAACGACTACTCTAAGGGTGAAAATGGTTTTTCTTGGTGGAATGATATCTTTGGAAGTTGGAATAAGCAAATGAGATGCTCTCTTGGTCTTTAAATAACTTGGAAGTCGATTTTCTTCTTTGGTGATTATTGGCCCCACCATGTATTTTCACATTTTTATTTTGGAACTATAGCTTTTAGAAATTTTGAGACATATTACATCATAATAGAAATGAAATTAAACTTTTGAAACCTTTATTGAAGATTTTTCACTATTACTACTCCTTCAAAAGATGACTTTGATGGTGATATGACCCATTTTCATGATTTTGACCCTATAACCTAATTATGACACGACATGGAAGAATGAGCTGAATGATGACCATGATGACCATGAGACTTTTTCAAAAAGGAATGACCTGACCATGTTGATGTCCATTGACCATGAAGGCTGAAAGGTGTAGTAATAAACCTAGACATCTAACCAGTGACCAAATTTTATTTGAAAATTTATTTGAAACCACAAAAATTTGTAGTAGGACCCTATCAAAAACTTGGTAAGAGAACATTTGATCATTGGTGACTAAAAAGACTAACAAACACTAACAAGGGTTCTCCAACTTCACATGGCCATAACTTTCTAACCACGAGGAGTTATATGACGTTCCACATACCACTGGAAATGTAATGACATGTATTATCCATATAGAATATTATTACCTTCAAATATATCAAAACTCATACCATTATCCATCAAACAAACTTGGGTCCATTATCCAAACCTTTGTTCTACTGAAATTTGCTACCAGACTTTCTTCAAGGGTTGACATCAATGACAACCAACCCAAATAATCAATAGATATTTGACTTATGACAGGATTCGACACACCAGATATTTCACTAGGAGTTGATGGAACATAAAATTGGGATGCTTTATGATATTCTCGCCGCCCAACAACAAATCCAACACTACTAGGAGTGGCCACACTAGTGATACATTGTTTGAGTATGGATAGTTTCTTCCCATTCCAATGGCACAGGTAGCTCCTAAGGATTTTGATTAGACTATCCATATATGCTCTATGTTTCTCTTTTACTCTCATCTTTCACTAAACATAGTTCTCTATTTATTTTTTATACGGGCTTGTTTAAGCCCGTGGATCGGAGCTCAACTTGGAACTGGGTGAGGAAAAACATCGAAAAAGGTACATCTTCTTCCTCTTCTCTATAGATTAGTTTAGATAGGTTTAAAGGGATGTCAATGAAAAAAGTTAGCACCTTTCTATCTTGATCTTAGATATTTAGGGTTCAATAAGGAATCCACCTATCTGCAGGGGGATTTTCCTATAACACCTCCATATAACTCATGTCTGACAGACTATTTTAGGACTAAGAATTAAAACTATCGACACACATAACCAATGGATTCACAACATACACAGAATAAAATAGAACTAACATATCTTTATTACTAGAAACATTATATCATATTTGTGACATATAGCAACTTGAACAACTAATTAGGACAGCCATATGACTTCATATCATTACTATTTATAATAGTGGGAATACAATATGATGTGTCATGCGCCTTGATTTTATATTAGACAGAACAAATACACAAGAATATATTCACAACATCACATGATTACAACCAACTTGGAGTGAGATCAAGGATAATATCCAATCAATTGTTTCACATACTAACAAGCTAACTCATGTTCTGATCTTAGAGCTCCTTTTTATATCTTTCGTTGTTGGGGAGCACTTTATCTTTCTAATTTACTCCACTCGCTTATTTGATCCAAATTCCTCAAATGCTTTTGGTGCCTTCCAATGATTCATGTAGACTCTTTGCATCATGAGTAATCTTAATTTCTTGGAAAGATCATCCTCTAGCGACCCTATGTCTTCATCTATTGCTGGCAATAATAATTCTGGTATATTTCCTGATGATTCTTTTTTTTATTCTAGCCATCATATTATTGGTTTTCGGTGCAACTAAAAAAACTCGGACTGAAATGCACTTGGTAGTGTTTATACTTGGTGTGTTTCTAAAAAGCATTGGTTTGATGCACACACCCTGGCATTTCTATGTGCAATTCTTTATATGTGCGCAAAACTATGAAATGAGCGCACACAACTTTGCTTCTGCGCGTGTGTAAAATTGGACCCAAAACTTTGGGTGCCAACAAGCCCCCACCACTATTATCTGGCTCATCCTCAATCCAGTTTCTCTATGGAATGATATCGACGAAAGATGACACCATGCCTTTGAGATTCTGCATGAATTCTATAAATTGATGCTCAGTCTTAGAAAATCACTCTTAAAGCATCTTGGTGATTTGGACAAACTTTTTTTCTATTTCAGTTGACACTGTTGGGGTTGTGAGATAAATGTGGTTGAGTTATTCAAATAGAGGGTTTCCAGTGGCTTGTAGTTATGATAGATGAGTATGCCATTCCATATCCATGTTGGCCATCGAAGTGATTATTTCCCTCATCGTCTATTGCTTAGTCCTAGAAAAATTAATCTCCTTTGTTTGTGTACCAGTGACTGACATTTTCGCGACGTGCTCTTTGGGGGGAAAGTAGTCGACATCTCAGTTTTTATATGAAACCTCATCTTCTAGTGCACACGTATGATCATAGAGAGTTGTGAGTTCTACTGGGTTTGTCAAATAGTCCCACAATTTGAATCTCTAAGTGTCCATCTCAGTGAATCCTTCAGCATGGGTGTGAATCTCCTGGCCATTGGTCATTTATTGAGCAATTTTTTGTTGGAGGGAAGTTTCTTCTGAGGTTTGATGTTGCATTTGGTTTTTAATTTTTTCATTCTATAACTTCAGGGATTGAATGTGATTAGAAACTAACTTCATATTCTGTAACATACCCGACCACCCAGAAGCTTGGCTACACCACTTAAATAGGCTGCAACACACCCAACCACCCACAGGCTAGGCATGATGCAGTCCCAAGACTCAGTTCTTTGATCTCTAATTTGAAGGAAAAGGGTTTCTCAATAATGTTAGGAGCATGCACACCACATGCATAAGACAAGATCCATGCCATAGAATAAAAGAGATAAACAACGTTCCATGCATAACAAATAACCAGCAGACAGATAAGAAAATTAGAATACATATCTTAGAGATAATTAAATACACAACGAAATACATTAAATAGAAAACAAAGAGAGAACTTATCTTTGCAAGTAAACTTTCACCAACTAGCTTTAGACCAAGGACGTTCCTCCTAACCATAGACATTGTTGTTCATTTACTCTCAAAAGAAGGTCACCCCCAAGCCAGGGCTATGAATCCACAAGGACGAGTCCTAGTCCAAGTATAAATACAAAATAGTTGGATAAGTAGCTCTCAGATTTCCCAACCTCACAACAATCCTAATTTCCAGCACTCTTTCCCCCTCAGCCTACACAACCCCAAGAACTAAACACCTTTCTCTGCCATGTAGTCCCTAAGTTTGTTCCATTTCTCTCCAGGGATCCAATGCTACTGGTCAGGAAATATCCCTACTGGAAATTTCAAGGACTCTCAGCTGTGGAAAGTTCTATCCAAACTGACATCAAGTTCATGCACACAAGTTCTATACATGTATGCATTCCGACCCAAAACATGTATGATGATCTTCAGAATTTATATTTCTGGTAGTAGTTCCAACCAACAAAATCTCCTTCCCTATCATCCATGCACAACCCAAATAAATGAAACCCTTTTTCTCCCATATAGTCCCTTAGGTTGTTCCACTTCTCCCCATCTTCAGTGCACTTGACCAGGAAGTTTCAGAGTTGTGGGTTCCAAAACTTCAGTTGTAGCTAGTCCATTGGACTTTCTTCCTTCCATGCCTTTGTCATTTAGTTTCTCCAATATCACCTTCTTTTCTCTCATAGTCTGGTACTTTTCTAGATCTTCAACATTCATCGTTTTCCTACAATATTTCAAATTTGTGAGAATGTCAGTTCAAAATTTGTGCATAAAATTATCATTCTTTCTCATATTATAAGAGTAAATTTTCATAATCCAATACAATACTTATGTGTGTGGTTCATGGATCTACATCCATATGGTTGTCTCGTTAAATTGGCTCACTATTTTCCCTAACATACCCATTGTTTACATGAACCCAATCAAGAGCTATCAAAGTCTCCTCTTCCTTGTGGTCACTCACCTTCCAGGCCCAGGCTCAGGCATCCCCTTCTCTGTTATGCAGTCCCTTAGGCGATCCATCTTGCCTGATGAAGGTTCTCTTACACAAGAATATTTATAGGGACACAGGGTTCTCATGTCACAACAATAGCCTTTTCCATTGTTTCTAGCTTGCATATCCAACATATCATCTGTATTATACACATACAGTCATCATGAGATATCATTATAACCATTTCAAACATAAATGTCAAATCTGTTTTATATAGGAAAATAACATTTTCCAAGAATGATCTTTCTTCTCATAATGGTTGGCTCTGCAGCTGTAGATATCAATCTACCTTATGGGCTTACATCCCTTCCATATCCAATACCATTCTACTTGCAATTTCTTCAATTTACATTCGGCCAAAAAAATTCATCATTAATTATCAAATCATAATTCCCAAAACTATTTTATATAGGAATAATAAAACTTCTAGACATGAGATTCTACTCATAACAATTTGACTCTTGCAGCAATAGGCATTGGTCTTATTTATGGGCTTAGAACACTGCCATATCCAAGACCCCTTTCCTCCTGTAATTTCAACATTCCTCGGCCAAACAAAATGTCACTATCTCATGTACAAGACATATATTCTCATGGAAATGATTCAAAACAAAATCACAAAGTTCTCTTAGAATTGTTTACAACTACAATTCAATTATTTCTATTAATCCAACTATCAATTGGAATGAGCTCATCATTACATACACATGTATTATCAGTCACACAGACTTTTCATAATGCTAAAGTTAATAAGATAACAATCAATGTGCCAATACTCATGGTCACATATACACAATGCATCCATGCATTGACTACATAATACCACATAACTATGTCATGTATTCCACCATGATGAGTTGGAAGATCTGGACAACAATTCAAAACATCATCCACATACTTCCTACTACTTGCCTAACTATTTGGTTACCATCCTTTTCCACCCAAAAACAACACCAAGAATATAATCCTTAATTTCTCCTCAGTGTTGGAAAAGAGGTTGCAATTCAAACATTAGATATAAAGTATATACCATCGAGCACTCACATAGTGCTATAGCCCTTCCATATCCAACCATATTATGGTCTCACACATGACTAGCTCTATGGGTATTCATTGTTATATAAGGAGTATGTCTCCTGAATTAACTCGGTTATGATCCCATAACCAATCATAACATAATATGCAATTGACATTTTATCTAAGTGCATTCTAGCCTCAACAACACTTACACACTCTAGGCCTTTGGCCATTACATATCAATTTAAATACTAAAAATTAACTGAGGGAATCCTTACCTCGATCCCCTTCAACATGTATGCATCAACATAAACTAAATCCATACATGCCTGGTTGTTACTAACCTACTTGTTGTTGTCTGACCAACTGATATTTGTAGAATCTCACAGACTTCCCTCTTCATCATTTTGATCACCATTCCTTCCATCCTCATGGGTCTTCACCTCGATGGAAATTATAAGAAACAACAACATCCACATATTTAACCCTGCTGTATCATTTTTCCTTAATATATACTCCATCCTTTAGTCATACTCAAACATTATTTCATAATAACAGACTATTCTAAGTTCACCAACAAGTTATATGCATATCCAAGAATGTACATATGCAAAATTACACATCCATATGCACCAAGCATTTACTGTCAACATGCCTACTAATGCATATGCAATTTAACTTCATTGTATGCTTCATTGACTCTAGTGCATTTGTGTTTCAATTCACTTATTTATTTATCTATTTCTGTTTTAGTTGGTTGTCCTTGAATTCCTTTAGATCCTTGATGCCTTGTGTGCTCCCATTCTTCTCATCTACACTATGGTTCCCTGGGTCTGAACACTTTTCCAGCCATGTTCCACCTAGCCATTCTTTCCCACTTAGTACCATTCCCCAATGGAAATCCATTTTCATTCAGTGCCACTTTTCAAATGAGAGAGCATTCCAATTCTTCTGCATTGGCATCTTCCTTCCACTGTGAACTCTGTTTTAAGCTTTTAGACAATAGATATGTCATATATAACAAATCCTTCCCTGGAACTCTTATGCTTGACACATAAAGATTATTCACACACCACCTCTTAAGCGCTTTGTTTCCTTCCACATCAAGCTTGCAACTATCTACACATCTCTACCTTCAATGCTATAGAGCCTTACTTTTCATTTCTATGCCCATTAATGACATTATTCACCTACTAGCTTCATGTCCCATGTGAGGAATATTTCTTTTGTAGTACCTCATCCAACTTTTGTAAGCAAAGTCATGCCTCCATGACCCTAACATCCGATCCTATTCTTGAATTGATCTGGTTATACCTCTAATCTTGATAAACCTAGAAGCAACCATCTTCTTAGAACTATACATATCATACAAAAATTGTCAATTAAATTTACAGGTACCTTTTCATTTAAATGATAATATTATTCTTTAATTAATATCATTTTTCCTTTTTATCCTTTATTCATAATGCTCATGAATTAACTCTCTTTTAATCATAACTGTGTGTCGGTTCTTTTGTCTCCATGAGTTGATCATAGACATGGATCGACTCATTATATCGTACTCATGCTTTTGTTGTGTTCTCAGTTCACAAACAAATCATATTTTGATCCTTTATCAATTCTCTGTATTATTCTATTGTTAACTCTCTGTCGAATTAAATCTTTATGAGGCACTTCCTTCAACCCATTTACATATGACAATATGTGCAAAACCATGGGCTTATTGATTTGAGTGTTGCCTCTTATTTTTCCTTTGTTTCTTTATTCCATATGAACGCAGGTGGTGACCAGGCACTAAGATAAGAAGTGATTGATCACTTATCAAAATCAACGGTCATGTCTTAATGTCACGACAAGCTGGACGGTTCTCATTTACTTTGGAAATTCGGCTATTTATGGCTCCTAAATTCTGGCGTAGAAATTCCTTCGAAGTGATTACCCACCAAATGAGTCATAAAGCGGTGGTGACCACTTGTTGTCGGTTAACAACTCCACTTATGCTATCCTTCCACTTTACTTGACCATTGGTTGGGAAAGCTCCCGAAGTAGATCAACGGTTAACGTTGACTTCGGTCTTCGATGCTTCGCAACTTTGGAACCTTCAACTAGGACCAGAATGACCCTCATCCTCTTTCACAATCAACGATCAAGATCTACTTTGGAACTCTGGACTTCGAAGGTCTCATCTTTCCCTGCTTGCTTCCCCCTAGAATTATTTTACCTGGAGTTCACGATCTATCGATGCGTGTCTTCCTGCATATCAACGACTGTGAATCGCTTCATCTCTTCAGGATTGGGGAGTTTCAAACTCTACTCCTTCACTTTATCCCTGAATTCTTTCACCCGAAGTCGACGATCTGTCAACACGTGTCCTCCCACAGATCAATAGTTATGAATCGCTTCGTCTCTTCGGGCTTCAGGAGTTTCAAACTCTACGCCTTCACTTTCTCCTAAAGCGTCGATCCTCCAAACCATTGCAAGATCTACTGTCGCATGTCTTCTAGGATCAGCGATCGATATGTACTCCGGCCTTCGATCCTTTGGGAGTTTTTGACGCAACGCAACCTGTCACATATTTCCCCTCTT
>JASDQU010190272.1:0-20215 GCA_032191745.1 Picea mariana
ATTGATAAAGAAAATAGAACAAAGCTTGAGGAAAAATCCAAGAAGTGTACCTTTATTGGATACGGTGTTAATGATCTTGGTTATTGCTTATGGGATTATGAAAATAACAAAATTATTAGGAATAGAGATTTCATATTCAATGAGAAGGTCATGTACAAAGATTAGTTGCAGGGAAAGAAACAGGAAAAATAAAAACCATAATACACAGTGCTTGATGAGATCACTAAAAATGAAATTCCAAAGGTACGAGAAAATCAAAATCTACAACAAGAGGATCAACATGTACCTCAAAATCCTGCAAGTGTTGTTAGAAGATATACTAGGTTAAGTAGACCCCCTGAACGATACTTTACTTCATTGTATTATTTATTGTTGATTGACTCTGGTGAACCAGAATGTTATGAAGAGGCAATGCAGGTAGACACCAAAAAGAAGTGGGATCAAGGACTGAAAGAGGAAATGGATTCCTTGGTAAATAACCAAACTGGGGACTTGGTTCAATTTCCTGCAGGAAAAAGAGCATTGCAGAATAAATGGGTTTACAAGTTGAAGGAATAAGATGGAGGAAAAAAGCGATACAAGGGTTTGAACAAAAGAAAGGTATAGATTTTGATGAAATATTTTCTCCTTTCATTAAAATGACTTCAATTAGGACTATTTTAAGTCTTATGGCAGTAGAATACTTTCATCTTGAACAATTAGATGTAAAAACAACTTTTCTCCATGGGGATTTGGAGGAAGATATTTATATGAAGCAGCCAAAGGGTATGAGGTCAAAGGGAAGGAGAATTTGGTATGTAGGTTAAAGAAGATCTTGTATGGCCTAAAGAAAGGTCCAAGGCAGCGGTATTTTAAGTTTGGCATGTTTATGAAAGAACAAGTTTATAGTAGATGTCATTCTAATCAGTTTGTTTGTTTTAAAAGAATAGAAAATGGAAGCTATATTATCTTGCTATTGTATGTATATGAAATGCTTGTTGCAGGGTCTAATATGCAGGATATAAATGTGTTCAAGAATAAATTAGCTAATTAATTTTCAATGAAGGATTTTGGTGCTGCAAAGAAAATCCTTGGTATGAGAATAACAAGAGACAGGAAAAATCAAAAATTGACATTGTCTCAGGGTGAGTACATAGAGAAGGTGTTGGAGAGGTTTAGATTGCAAAATGAAAAACCAGTTAGTACACCTTTGGCCAGCCATTTCAAAATAACTAAGGAAATGTGTCCCAAGACACAAGAGGAGATAGAATACATGTTCGGGGTCATGTATTCATCAGCAGTTGGGAGTTTGATGTATATGATGGTTTGCACAAGACCAAATATTGCACATGCAGTGGGAGTTGTAAGCAGGTATATGAACAATCTAGGTAAAGAATTGGGAGGAAGTAAAGTGGATTCTTAGGTATTTGAGAGGTACTTATAGTCATGCATCCTGTTTTGGAGGTTCAGACACTGTTCTATAGGGATATGTTGATTCATATATGGCAGGTGATAAAGATAGCAGGAGGAGCACCACATGGTATGTTTTTACTATAAGTGGAATAACAGTAAGTTGGATTTCGAAACTGCAAACGGTTGTTGCAATTTCAACAACAGAAGCAAAGTATGTTGTTGCTACAGAGGCTAGTAAAGAGATGATCTGGTTACATAGGTTTATGAAGGAATTGGGAAAGAAGGAGAAGAATAGAAAGTTGTACTATGACAGTGAGATTTCCATTCATCTTGCAAAGAAATCAACCTTCCATTCGAAGGCTAAGCATATACAGCTCAGGTACCATTTCATACGATCCGTCTTGGAAGATAGACATTCGAAGTTGGAAAATATTAACAGACATGTTAACTAAGGGACTAACCAGGGAGAAACTAAGTTCCTGCTCGATTTCATTTTGTCTTCAAGCATAAATATGAAGATGGGAAATTTTTCAAGTCCAAGAAGGATCATAGTCCAACAAATACAACAATAGTGGAGTTGTTGAGATCAGTCTCCAAGTAGGAGATTGTTTGTTATGGAGCCCGATTATCTTCTTGATTCATAGGTCTTTGATTTCAGCCATGTTTATACCCCATGAAGACTTTACACCCCAGAAGAATGTACACTCCTCAACGCAAGGGAGTGCCTTGTAAATGTATATTTTAATTTCATAGTAAATATGGACCATTCATTATAAGGTCGCAGATCTGACGGTAGAATTTATGTTAGGGTTTTTTTCCCTAGAAGGAAACCCTATTTTGTGAGGGAAATTTATTGTGGCTATGTATCATTGCAAATATTGTATTCTCAGTGAGGAGACTATGAGAGAAAGAAGAGGAAGTTACAGTGGGTTTGTTGTAGGTTGTATCCCTTCATTTGTTGGATAATAATAAAGGAAGGACCTAGCAATTTCTCTGGTGGACGTAGCCCACATTGAGTGAACCACGTATATCTGAGTCTCTATTGTATTGTGTATCTTATGTGTTTTATTTTCGCATTTGTTTTATTTTATTGCTCCATGATCTACTTTTTCTAATAGTGATTTATGAAATCACACAAGAAAACTTAGCATAATTGAAATATTTACTAGATGTCGATGATATTAATTCAAAAGGCAGAGTAATCCATGAAAATGAAATAATAAACAAAAATTTAGCAAATGAAAATGTCTTGACTCCAAAGAGATTTTGAATTGAGCCTTGAAATAGTCCTCCACTTACAATCCTCTTGAAACCCCTCCAAAGATTGAAAATATATTGAAAATAGTTCTAGAGATCAAAGACCCTTTACTAAGAGGTCGATCTCTTTATTTATAAGAAAAAAACTAATTTAATTATGGAATACAAATAAAAATGACTTAATTAAAAGTCATTCATTCTCCTCATGTAATTTGCATCTTCAATGAACAAAAGTCTTGACAAATCATCCATGCAAAAATCCATCCATTTAGCCACATCTCCAATTACATATAGACTCCAATTCATGCTTGCTCAACCTCATAAATCTTGATTGAATAATTCAACCCATTGTTCTTTCTTGAGGAACCTCATGCATGCATATTATTTTATTTTATTTGTTTTATTTTAGGCACAGTTAACTATGGTTGAGTCGTTCTTCAATATTTAGTAATCATTTAGTTCTAAAATTCGAATGTTCATGCACCGAGTCACCAATTCTTCCAACTTTGTTCTCATGCTTGTGCATGTCAACTGACAAAAATATACCATTTTGCAACATGCAATATTGAAATTATTCTCATCGTGCTAAATGATTCTATTTGCATGTACCTAGATCATACAAAATGTATATTATAAATAAAAATATGAGATAAAACAATTTATTGATCTTAAATTGAAATATTTAATTCACTTACCCGATCTTGATTTCCTTTATTTCACAAAACTGAAACAATTGGTGCAAAATCAATAAAAAATTATAAAACAAAAGTTGGATCTCTTGAAGATACATTTCCAATGATATATGGTATTCTCAAAACGGGGATCAAAATCAAAATTTATCATGAAAAAATCGTAAGAATTCTATATGTCATAGTTTTATTTAAATAACCATAAAAAAACAATGAATAATAATGAAAACCATATAACTAAAAAAATTTATATCTCAATGATACCTTTCCAATGGTATAAGACACACCTCAAATGGAGTTTGGTACCAAACATTATCGCAAAAATACAAAACCGGGTTCTTCTCTTATCGACGAATTTTTAGATGTTTTATGCACTTGGGAAAATGTTGCATTTTTATCAAAATTCAAGAGGGAGGACCAATGAAAAAGACCTATTCTTGCTTGTGATCAGATAGCTAATATTTAGGCTATGAAAATTTATTTCATTGGCATCGGCAGTCGGGAGAACGAGTTTTATAATGGAATTGTAAGGCTTGATAATATTGCTCACTGAGGTCATGGTTTGTTGACATGTGATATGGTGTGTAATTCATTAAACCATAGAAAATGGACCTGGCATGACTTGAAGATTTTATACATTCCAGATTGATTCATTTTCATAATCTAACGATTCATATTTGCTAAGAAAAGCTTCATCAACATCGACTCTTTGCCATATCCCATTTCTCATTTAAGATGAGTTTGATTCGATGTCGATGATCACATTAGTGATCGTCCGAAACTATTTGTGTAGGAAAATCCACCTATTTCTGATCTTTTCTGACACCCATCAAGCTCATTTACATCGAAGGAAATGCCCATATACCTACCAAATGTTCCATGAAAAACCCTAAACACAGATGATTAATAAGAGGATTTCATACAACGATGACATGGTAGTTGACATGGAAAGATGAAGTATGGAAGAAGGTGTGGCAAGTGATATGGATGTTGATGTGGAACCTACATGACCATCGAAGTGGACACAACTTATGTGAAACGTTTCAATGGTCAATATTTGTTCTTCTTTCTAATCACATGGTTGAGATCTATCTTCAGGTTCGTGGTTTATCGATGATTGACTGGATCCTTTTTCATTCTTGAAACTTCTATTATTTCCACCGATGCTCGTTGGTCTCATTGGGGATCGACAATATCTATCGTCATGTTTGAAACTCCCGGAATTTTTGCCAATACCCGATGGCCTATCGACGATCAACGTGATTCGTTACACTTTTACACTCACTTTAGTTTATTCTGATACAGATGATTCATTGACACTTTCAGGCTTTCATTAGGATTGGGAATTTTGATTGTGTTGACTCATTCTCTTTTCCCTGATCTAGATGATCCCATCAAAACTTTTGAAGAATATTTATTTTATGCTCGTATCCATGTGATTTTAATTGACGTTGATGGTTCCATCAGTGAACGACCAAATATAAGACCTCTTCATTTTTTCTAGAAACTACCCTTGATGTCGATGAAATCATTGGAAAACTCTTTAAGGCTTCATCGAGCCAAGTTTTTTGACCTCTTGTTGTTATTTCTCTATTTAAACTCCCAACCCGATAATTTCATTGGGCCTTTCGAAAAGTTGACTCTTAAGTTCTTTCATCCAGAACCCCCGATGATTTTAGAGAAATGTTTTTGGAGAATGTTACAATTTTTCTCTCTTTTCAATTATTTCTTTTTCTTTTTCTTCCCTCATGTAAAATATCATATTTTTTGGATTTTATTGATATTTTAAATGAAAATAAAATGAAGGAAAAAATGTATAAAGTTAACAAAATACAAATATGAAACCTATGTAAATCCAAAAGAAGAAGACACAAAATTATTAAAGGGAAAATTGGTACCCAAAAATTTAAAATTTTAAGGGTGTGTTGAGGACTCAACAAATGGCAATTTATTGGACAAAACCAAAATATTTGTTTATACCTCTAATCACAACCAAACAATTTCAAGTAACATAGAATTTGAACAAGAATATAAAATAGAAACCACCCATAGATCCCTCTACATGTAAATTACAAATCATTCTTTACCTTGTCATGCAGTTTTGATTTTTAATCAATCACAAAAGAAGAGTACTTTTGATCACTAACTTTCAATTTGAATAAGAAATCAAATTAGATCTGACTTCTAGTATTAAGGTATTATTTTGTATAATCTCTAAGTAACCTTATCACCCTTCCGGTGTCGCTCTGCTGCCAGCGAACGACCATAGCCCTGATGGAATCACCCTGTTATCAAAGACCTTGTTCTGCTTCTAGGGAGAATCCATAGCCTTGAAAAAGATATCTACATTCCCTCCCAGACATCATGATTCAATTTTGAGTTATTTTCCTACCTCATCACTTATTTATTTTATTATTATAATGTAAATCATCTACCCATTACTGGATTTTTTTGTGATGAGAAGTTCTTGTGGGATAAGTATTTGATTACAGGAGGATGACATTTGTTAGTGAAGGGATGAATCAATCCCCTAGGCTTTAAATATTACCCATTCTAAAAGAAGTAATATATTCATTAATTTCTCATTCATAATTTAGATCATGATTTCTAGAGTATATGGCTTCTTCTTTTTTTTAAATAAAAAAGGGGAGAGCCTGCTATATTAGATTATCAAAAAACTATAACAAGATATACAGAGTCATGGGTCTGAGTCACCAAAATGCTGCCGGAAATCGGAAACCAGCATAGGTGCATAGCAAATAACAGTTGTATACTAGTGGCATCTGTCCTGCCCGGAGGAAACTAGGACAGATGTCTAAAGTCTAGAAGAGTGTAAAACAGTAGCATAGAAATCTAAAAAACCAAGAGAACATAAAAACCTAGGTACCCAGTGACCTGTCACCATCGTCGGTCTTCCACATGGACCCAGCCGGGATGGAAAAAGACTACGCACAGAGGGGGCACTTTCGCCGAGATGGAACACTAGAGTACGCATCGAGAAGCATGTCCAAGCACTGGCCCATGAGGAGGGCACGATGCTCTAGGTCAGACATGTGGCCTCGGAGCTCGAACAACAGGGACAGATGCTCCTCACAGAGGAGAAAGCCATGCAGACCACCACCCTCATCGTTGAGCATCCTCTGCTTCGCACCATCCTCCGCTTCCTTTCCCATTAGACGATTTCGATCCACATCCAACGCCACTTCAAGGTCCTGCCAGGGAACCTCTTCCACAATGCAACCAGAAAAATCGGCATCCAAACCCGAAATGGGTTTTCTTTCCTCTATGCAAGACCTCACAGTGTCACGGGGCACCTCCACCGTCGTCAGGTCCTCCAAAGTCGTGTCTTCCTCTACGATACAGGCGGGGTACATAACCTCAGTGCCATCCTCCATTCTAGCAATGTCCGCTTTGCTGCATCTAGCTCCCTTTTCGGTGATGGTGGAGAGTAGAGCCATTTTCTCTGCCCGAGCCTTCTTTCTAAGAAATGAAGTCGCCATTGCCAGAGCACGTTCGAATTGCTCTTTACATCTCCTCTGCACCTTGTGGGCGTTCCAAGCTGAGCCTCGGTGAGGTCTTCCTCTTTTCCTAGTCATAGTATCCTGGGGGTGAGTGAGATTGCAGAGCGTTCGCAGAGAAAAGCACGAAAGCCAGGACGCAGGCGGTGGCCAATTCAGAGCACGAGCAGGTCGACTCTGCTTCAGCACGCTCGAGGACAGACTGCTCGGAGGATCCTTTCCAATGAGCCATGAAAGGATGTTGAGCCAGTGCACAAGGAGCGCGGATCTACACCAGAGCCTCCCAACAAGGAGCAGAGCCGAGGCCGGGGCATAAGAAAACAAATAACTAGACTCCAAGAACCCATAACTGCCTTTAACCTCAAACATGTTGAGTACACCGAGCCCGTAAATGGTCTCTCGAGGGAGGAGTCCCTCCATCGCTGATCTGCTGTTACGGCCGTCCCGCATCGTAAATGCGGATGCGTGGGTGACGGCCATCAGCATTTAAACCCAGGCTTTGTGCTAAGCCTGTTGTCACCCCCTTGCCGCGTGTCACCCCATACGGGGTAGAGTATATGTCTTTTTAATCTTTTCATATTTGACAATAGTCATTACCACCACCGACAAAGCATTGTATTTTTTCAAACTCACATATAAAAGAAACTATAAGTACTTTCTGACTCCTACTAATGTTCTTTGTAAACTTACTTTACTATTGATATTTAAAACAAATAATGTTTTTAGTAGAGAAATAGAATGTCCCGTTCTGCATACTAAAGGCTGAAAACTCAACATCCCCCAAAATTATTTATGGAAAAAACAAACAAAAATCAAACATCATGCAATAACAAACAAAACATGAAAAGTAAGAATCATGAAAATCAACTATGAAAATAAAAAATGAAACCATGCAACAACAAATAAATTAATAATTTAAATAAAACCAACTAAACTTAAGCAAAAAAAACTAAACTTGAAATTGGAACATAACTAAAATCAATTCTAAGGTTTGAAAAAAAAAAAAAATCTTATGTCAAAAGAATTAAAAATCATAACTAAAGTAAAATATGATAACTTTTATTTAGGAAACCAAAATTGAGCCAATATCGTATTCAGAAAATAAAAATTAAATTAAATAAAACTAAGC
Organism: Picea mariana; assembly: GCA_032191745.1. NCBI lineage: Eukaryota > Viridiplantae > Streptophyta > Pinopsida > Pinales > Pinaceae > Picea > Picea mariana. The sequence goes on from JASDQU010190272.1 coordinate 7,986, forward strand.
TACTCTTACCCTAACCTACAATGGCTCAACCAATACTATGTGAAATCATAAATCCAATGTAACCATTTAATTACCTCAATATTATTCAATCTATCAAGGTATCGTGTAGGCTTGTGCAATTGAGGCATAAGGTATTGCTTTATTGAAATAATTAAAACATTATGCAAGTGTTTCAAAATGGAAAGTGTTGGACACTTACAGGTTTGAGAAAATTGTCTGGCAAAAGATAGTTCCAATAAGTCCCCAATGATATCTTTTAAACCATTTTGGAAATTTTGGGATATTTCAAAGGAATGCAAAGGTAAGAAGTGTACTTTCTTATAGACATTAGTTTGCATGTCCAAAATAAATCCAAATAGTAATTCTTCTTAGTTCAATCCACTACTTCCTTTGTTATGTATGATGATGGGTTATATACCTGTAATTTTCCCTTCATGAAGAGTTAAATATTTTGTTGGTACTCCTTGCTCTATCTTTTCTAACATCGATATATGTTAAAAAATGTTTAGCAATTTCAGGTCAAATTAGTTCCATGCATGATATATCAAATCTCAAATTCAATTCCTGAAAAGAAACATTATCACCAAAAATAGGACTATCATAATCAAACTTTGTTTCCTTATAGTCAAGAAATTCTAATTGAAAACCATTATCAAAATTATGCACATTAAATGTACATTTACTCTTATTGTATGTTTGATTAATCTGTTGGTGATATTCCTTCTTTGCTTCAACGCTCTGCATTTTATTCCCAAAATAAGGGTCAATATGACAAGATTATGAATCAAATAAATCTGAGTATATGTCATAAAAGTTTTTAGATTTTGAAATTGACTTGATTTCTTCACCAAGATAATTTTCACAGACAGAAAAATATTGATTATCTTTTTTATATTTAGCCGATATAGCCTGCATGGTCTACTCACTCTCTAATCTTTTAATTTTACTTGTTTCAGTGAAATAGTATAGTTCATGCATCATATATTTTTCATTCTCTTCCCACTATTCATGACCATCAAGGGAAGATACCAACTGTATATCAACTCTAGAAATTGATTCTTTGTCAAAGACTAATTTGAATCATCTTTTAAAATACCACCTTGAAAATTTTCCTTGAAATTATATTGTAGAAAACAAGAGACATGAATATCATCATGAGATGTTTTAGTAATTGGAATGATTTCTTCATGTTTTGGGAAGACCAAAATTATGTTATGTAAATTTAGATCAAAATCCTAAAAAATAACATCTTGCAAGTTTGAGGTGTTTCCAATTTTCAAATTGTCTTTTTTTCTATAATATTTCCCAATTTAATTACTTCCACATAATTAGCTTCAACAAGGGGAAAACAATTTCTTTCTAGTGATTCCACTTCTCCTAATGGTAGTTGTAATGAATCTGTCTCAAGAAATGGTGAGAATGAAATATCGAGTGGGAAACAATTAGGATGCTGATAATTTTCCTCGTTGTTTGAGAGTACACCATCTTCTTCGAGGAAAAAGAAAAGGTAGGTAAACCAGTCAAGGATTTATTGGATGGGAGTTCTATTATTTTCAGGAAACCTACAACAAATTTTTGCGAACCTTTGATGGAAATCATCAAGAGATTCATTTATGTTCCTACAAATTTCTACCAGTTCATTATAAAGCTATTCATAATCATTGTCTTCTTGATTTCCATGTTCATGACATGATGATATAAGCAATTCTGGTGGAGGACACTCTTGATAACTCAGATCCTTCTCATTACTCAGTAGTCACTTTTCCTCTTCAGGAAAAGAAAATAAATAAGAGCACAAGGTCAAAAATTCAGATATATAGGGTTTTTCACTTTCACAAAATCTATCATAAATCAATACAACCGTTAATAAGAATTCATCAAAAGATTCATCTTTCATTTTTCATTTTTTATTAAGTTCAACAAACAATTCACCATAGTCATAGTTATCATGCGCATCTAGAAAAAATTCCATGAACTGTTTCCAATTGATTCAGATGGAAATGATTTATACCAAGCCTTAATTCTTCCTTCCAATGTGAGAGTAAATAATCTACATAGTTTGACATCTTGAAAAACCTTAAGATTGTTACATGAAAGATTAATTTCACTAAGATGCCTACATGTAGAGGTCTTGTTTTAACCATCAAATTTTATTTTAGACAAGATATATATTGTCTTTTTTGAAATACCATGCAATGGTCTCGAGACACTAAAAGAATGATCCCATGGATGAATATGGATAGGAGCCATGGGTTGTTAATACATTTTAGAAATAATAGCTCCACATGGGTCAACTTGTCATCCAGGCGCTCCTTCTAGCTCCAATTTTGTTGAGGGGTCTAAATTTCCTTTGACTCAACAGTGGGAATCACACCCAAAGTTGAGGCCCAATTAGACTCTTCATCATTCGAAATGGTGTGATTCACCGAATTAATGGCCCAACAACCTTTGCGATGGGATTTAAAAATTGTTTGGTTCCTCTCTTTTTTTCTTTTATTGTTTTATGTTTAATTTCTATGTACTGTAGAAAAGAAATAAGTGAAAGGGTTTAAGGAATCCTGTCCTAAGGATAACCTATGGCAACAATCAATGAAAGTAACCAACAAATTTAAGATCTCTAAGAAATAATTCTGCTGAGAAAAATTACTACATAATCACCTTTAGGAAACATAGAATGCAGAAAGATGAAACCCTTTGTCCCCAAGAGATAACTCTTCGAAAAAGTGGTTGGAAATAATCTTGCAACTATATTTTTTTCTTCTAAGAAATAATTCTACAGAAATATATAGCTAACAAGATACTCCCAGGAAAACACACATTAATTTTCCATATACTCCATCAGCTATTATAGAAATAATTCTACAATGATTAATGTATTAAATAACAAAACCAAAATTACAAAAAGAAACTGAGAAACTAATTAATAAAGTAATACTAAAGATAACACCTAATGATCTATACAATCACACAAGATAACATAGCATAATTGGAATCTTTACCAGTTGTCAGTGACATTAATTCAAAAGGCAGAGTAATCCATGAAAATGAAATAATACACAGAAATTCAACAAACCAAAATGTATTGAGTACAAAGAGTTTTTGAATTACACCTTGAAATATTCCTCTGCTTACAGTCCTCTTGAAACCCCTCTAGAGATAAAAAAAAATCTCTTGAAAATAGTTCCAAATATAAAAGACCCTTTACTAAGAGGTTGATCTCTTTATTTATAAGATAAAAACTAATTTAATTATGGAATACAAATAAAATTGACATTGTCGGTCGGGAGAACGAGTTTTTTGTTGGAATTGGAAGGCTTGCTAATCTTGTCGACGCTCACTGAGTTCATGGTTTGTTGACATGTGACATGGTGTGTAATTCATTAAACCATAGAAAATGGACCTGGAGTGACTTAAATATTTTAGACGGTCCAGATTCATTCATTTTCATTATCCAACAAATCATATTTTCTAAGGAAAGCTTCATCGACATCGACCCTTTTCCATATCCCATTTCTCATTTGATATGAGTTTGAGCCAATGTCGATGATCCCATCAACGATCGGCCAAAACTGTTTTCTCGGGAAAATCCACCTATTTTTTTTATCTTTTATGACACCCAACGAGCTCATCGATGTCGAATAAAATGCATGTATACCTACCAAATGTTCCACAAAAACCCCCGAACACCAATGATTGATAATATATTTTCATATAATGATGACACGAAAGATGACGTGGTTGTCATGCCCCACAATATTATTATTAAAAATAAATAATAATAATAATATCATGAATATAATTTGGTTGTTATAAATACTTATTGGATGAAATAATAAATAAGCGGATCATAATAAATAATAATTATGGAAATCTACGCAATTAAAGAGAATGGTTAAATAAGTAACCGCATTTGATAGATAAAACCTAAAAATATAAAAAATAATAAAATAATGAACCCTAGGGATTGGGTTCTTTACCGAATGGACTCTATATAAATAATGGAAGGAATGAGGAAAGGGGAATCTCTTCTAGGTGAGAGAAGAAGGCATACAAGTGTTGGTTGAGTAGTAGATTGGGGGATCAGGGGTGACCTTGCTACCTTGGGTAGCAAGGTCTACAGTTTGGTGGAGAGTTGTCCCCCAATTTGTTGTTGCGGGTTTTTCTTCATATCAAGGATAAAAGGTAGCACTGAATTATAAGGCCAAGGTATTTTTGGTTCTTCATGATAGATATGATCGTTTCCCTTGTAAATTACTGAAAAAAATGATAACTTTTTTTTTAATTGTGATTGTATGGATGAATCTATATTTATTGATTAAAGGGGTTTTACAGTGGTAGCTAACATGGAAAGATAAAGTATGGAAGACAATGTGTAAAGTGATATGGATGGTGACATGGACCCTATATGACCATCGAAGTGAACACAACTTATTGAAAAGTTTCAACGGTCAAGATTTGTTATTCTTTCTAATTAGATGGATGAGATCTATCTTTAGGTTCATGGTTCATCGAAGATTGACAGGATCCTTTGTCATTCTTGAAACTTCTATGATTTCCACCAATGCCTGTTGGTATCATCTGTAATCAACAAAATCTATCATCGTGTTTGAAACTCCCAAAATTGTTGTCGATGCATGATGGCTTATCCATGATTAGCATGATTTGTTACACTTCTAAAATCATTTGAGTTTCTTTCTACATTGATGGTTCATTGACACTTTCATGCTTTCATTGGGATCGAGCATTTGGGTTGTGTTGACTCATTCTCTTTTCCCTAATCTTGATGATCTCATCAACACTTTTGAAGAACCTTGATTTTATGCTCTTTTCCATGTGATTTCAACTGACACCGATAGTCCCATAAGAGATCGGATGAATATAATACCTCTTCATATTTTCTAACCACTACCCCTGACGTCGATGAAATGATTGGAAAATTCTTTAAGGGTCCTTTGGGTCGGGTATTTTGGCCTCTTGTTGTTATTTCTCTATTTAAACTCTCGACCTGACAATTTCATTGGGCCTTTTGAAAATTTAACTCTTGATTTCTTTCATCCTAAACCCTCGATGACTTCATAGACAATTTTTTTGATAATGTTGTGATTTTTCTCTCTTTTCAATTATTTCTTTTGTTTTCCTTCCCTAATGCAAAATATCAAATTTTTGGGATTTTCTTGAGATTTTAAATGCAAATAAAACAAAGGAAAAAATGCATAAAGTTAACAAAATCAAAATATGCAACCTATGTAAAGCCAAAATAAGCAAGCACAAAATGATTAAAAGGAAAAGTGATACACAAAAATTTAAAATTTTAAGGGTGTGTTGAGGACTCAAAAAATGACGATTCACTGGACGAAACCAACATCTTTGTTTATACCTCCGATCACAACCAAACAATTTAAAGTAACATAGATTTAGAAAAAGAAGATAAAATAGAAACCACCCATATATCCCTCTATGTGTTAATTATAAATCATTCTTCACCTTGTCATGTAGTTTTGATTTTTAATCAATCACAAAAGATAAGTCCTTTTGATCACTGACCCGCACTTTCAATAAGAAATCAAATTAGATTTGACTTCTACTATTAGGGTATTATTTTGTATAATCTATAATTAACCTTAACACCTTTCTGGTGTTGCTCAATTTCCAGCAAGAGTCCATAGCCCTGATGGAGTCACCCTGATATCACATATCTTGATCCACTACCAGTGAGCATCCATAGTTGTGACGAAGATATCTCCATTCCCTCCTTGAAATCATTATTCCCTTTTGAGTTATTTTCCTACCACATCACTTATTTATTTTATTCTTATAATGCAAAACATGTGTACCCATTACTAGATATTTTGCGTGATGAGAAGTTCTTGTGGGATAGGTATTTGAGTCTATGAGGATGACATATGTTAGTGAAGGTATGAATTAGGCCCCTAGGATTTAAATATTACCCATTTTAAAAGAAGAAAGACATTCATTAATCTCTCATTCATCATTTAGATCATGATTTCTAGACTATAAGACTTTTTTAATCTTTTCATAATTGATAATAGTCATTACTACCACCAAAAAAGCATTGTATTTTTCAAACTAACATATACTAGAAACTATAAGTACTTTTTGACTCCTACTCATACTCTTTGTCAACTTACTTTACTTTTGATATTTAAAAAAAATAAGGTTTTTGGAAGAGAACTAGAATGCCCCATTCCGCAAACCAGAGGTTGAAAATTCAACATCCCCCAAAATTATCTATGGAAAAAACAAAAACAAAAAATGCAAACTATGCAATAACAAACAAAACATGAAAAGTAAGAATCATGAAAATCAATTATTAAAATAAAAAATGAAACCATGCAACAATAAATAAATAAAATAAAACCAGCTAAACTTAAGAAAAACAAAGCTAAACATGAAATTGGAACATAACTAAAATCAATTTTAAGGTGAATGATTGAAATAAAGAAAAAGGAAAAAAGGAAAAATCCTACATAAAAAGAATTAAAAATTATAACTAAATTATAATATGATGAATTTTATTCAGGAAACCCAAATTGAGCCAAAATCTTATTCAGAAAATAAAAATAAAATTAAATAAAACTAAGTTACTCTTACCCTAACATACAATGGCTCAACCAATACTATGTGAAATCATAAATCCAATGTAACCATTTAATTACCTTAATATTAATCAGACTATCAAGGTATCATGTAGGCTTGTGCAACTGAAGCATAAGGTATTGTTTGATCAAAATAATTAAAGTATTATGCAATTGTTTCAAAAGAAAAAGCATTGGACACTTACTAGTTTGAGAAAATTGTCTAGCAAAAGATAATTCCAAGAAGTATCCAATGATATCTTTAAAACCATTTTGGAAAAATTTGGATATTAAAAAGGAATGCAAAGGTAAGAAGTGTACTTGCTTATAGAGATTACTTTGTTATGTATGAGGGGATGTGTACATGTTATTGTCCCTTCATGAAGAGTTGAATTTTTTGTCGGTACTCCTTGCTCTATCTTTTCTAACATCAACATCTGTTCAAAATTATTAGCAATTTCAAGTTGAATTAGTTCCATGCATGATATTTCAAATCTCAAATCCAATTCCTAAAAAGAAACATTGTCATACAAAATAGGACTATCATAATCAAAAACATTTTCCTTATATTCAAGAAATTTTGATTGCAAATAATTATCAAAATTATGCACACTGAATGAACACTTACTGTTATTGTATATTTGATTAATTTGTTGGTGATATTCCTTCTTTCCTTCATCACTATGTATTTTATTCCCAAAATAAGGGTCAATATGACAAGAAGATCAATCAAATAAATATGAGAAGAGGTTATAAAAGTTTTCATATTTTGAAATTGACTTTATTTCTTCAGCAAGATAATTTTTACAGACAAAAATATTGATTATCTTTTTTATCTTTCACTTATATAGCCTGCTTGGTCTGCTCAATCCTTATCTTTTAATTTTACTTATTTAAGTGAAAGAATATAGTTCAAAGATCATTATTTTTTCATTCTCTTCCCACTATTCATGACCATGAAGGGAAGATAACAGTTCTATATCAACTATGGAAATTGATTCTTTGTCAAAGACTAGTTTGGAATCATCTTTTAAAATACAACCTTGAAACTATCCCTTGAAATCAGATTGTAAAAAACAAGAGACATGAATATCAACTTGAAATGTTTCAGTCATTGGAATAATTTCTTCATGTTGTGGAAAGACCAAAATTTTGTTATGTAAATCTAGATCAAAATCCTGAAAAAAATTTGGAGGTGTTTGCAAATTTCAGATTGTCTTTTTCTATAATATTTCCCAAGTTAATTACTTCCACATCATTGGTTTCAGTAAGGGGTAAACAATTTATTTTTGGTGATTCCACTTCTCCTAATGGTAGTTGTAATGAATCCATCTAAAGAAATAGTGAGAATAAAATATCGGGTGGGAAACAATCATGATGCTGAAAATTTTCCTCCTTGTTTGAGAGTACACCATCTTCTTTAGGGAAAAAGAAAAGGTATGTAAACCAGTCAATGATTTATTGGATGGGAGGTCTATTATTTTCAGGAAAACTATAGTAAATTTGCGTGAATCTTTGAAATAAATCATCCAGAGGTTAATTTATATTCTTACGAATTTCTACCAGTTCATTATAAAGATATTCATAATCATTGTCTGCTTGATTACCCTGTTCTTGACATGATGATATAAACAATTATGGTGGAGGATACTCTTGATAACTTAGATCCTTCTCATTACTCATTAATGACTTTTCCTCTATAGGAAAAGAAAATAAATAGGAGCGCACAGTAAAAAATTCAAATATACAGGGTTTGACACTTTCGAAAAATATAACATAAATTGGTACAACCCTTAATAAGAATTTTTCAAAATATTCATCTTTTATTTTTTGTTTTTTATTAATCTTTTTGTTTTTTATTAATTTCAGCACATAGTTCATCATAGTCATAGTTATCATGCGCCTCTATAAAAACTTCCAAGACCTATGTCCAACTATGAATTAATTTAGCTAGAAATGCCTTATACCAAGCCTAAATTCTTCATTCCAATGTGAGTAAATAATCTACATAGTTTGGCATCTTGAAAAACCTTAAGATTGTTACATGTAAGATTAAATTCACTAAGATTCCTAAATCCAGAGGTATTCTTTTCACCATCAAAATTTATTTTAGACAAGAGATATATTGTCTTTTATGAAATACCATGCAATGGTATCGGGAGATTAAAAGCATTATCAGATGCAAGAATATGGATACGAGAAATGGGTTGTTAATACATTTTAGAAACAATAGCTCCACACAGGTCGGCTTGTCATAAAGACCCTCCTTCTAGCACCAATTTTGTTGAGGGTTCTAAATTCCCTTCCATTCAATAGTAGGAATCACACCCAAAGTCGAGGCCCAATTAGACTCTTCTTCGTTTGGAATGGTGTGATTATCCGGATTAATGAACCGACATCGTTTTCGATGGGATTTAAAAATTGTTTAGTTCCTCTCTTTTGTTATTTTATTTTTTTTATGTTTAATTTATATCTATTGTAGAAAATAAATAAGTGAAATGGTTTGAGGAAGCATGTGCTAAGGAAAACCTATGGCAATAATCAATGAAAGTAACCAACAACTTTGAGATCTCTAAGAAATAATTATACTGAGAAACATTACTACATGATCACCTTCAGGAAACATAGAATGAAGAAAGATGAAACCCTTTGTACCCAAGAGATAACTCTTTGAAACAATGGCTAGAAATAATCTTGCAGTTGTAATTTGTTCTTCTAAGAAACAATTATACAAAAAGATAGAGCTAACAAGATAGTCCAAATAAAAAACACATTAATTTTCCATCTACTCCATCAATGATTATAGAAACAATTCTACAATGATTAATGTATTAAATAGAAAAACCAAAATTACAAAAATAAACTGAGAAATTAATTAATAAATAAATACTGAAGATAACACCTAATGATCTATACAATCACACAAGATAAAATATGATAATTGAAATATTTACTAGATGTCAATGACATTAATTCAAAAGGTAGAGTAATCCATGAAAATGAAATAATACACAGAAATTCAGCAAACCAAAATGTCTTGACTCCAAAGAGTTTTTGAATTGAGCCTTGAAATAGTCCTTTGCTTACAATCCTCTTGAAACCCCTCCAGAGATCGAAAATCTCTTGAAAATAGTTCCAAATATCAAATACCTTTTACTAAGAGGTTGATCTCTTTATTTATAAGATAAAAACTAATTTAATTATGGAATACAAATAAAATTGACTTTGTTAAAATTCGTGCAATATCCTTATGTAATTTGCATCTTCAATGAAAAAAAGTATTGACAAATCATCCATGCAAAAATCCATGCATTTTGTCACATCTCCAATTAATTTCTGACTTTAATTCATGCATCCTCAATCTCATAAATATTTCCTTTATTGAATAATTCAACCCACTATTCTTTATTTAGGAACCTCATGCATGCATCTTTAATTTGATTTTTTTGCTTTATTATAGTCATAGTTAACTCTGGCTGAGTTGTTCTTCAATATTTAGTAATCATTCACTTCTAAAACTGGAATGTGCATGCACCCAATCACCAATTATTCCAACTCTGTTCTCATGCTTGTACTTGTCACATGACAGAAATCTACTAGTTTGCAACATGCAAAATTGAAATTATTCTTATCGTGCTAAATGATGTTGGATTACTGAGAGGGGGGGTGAATCAATAATAGATAAATTTAATCATTTTTAACCATGTAATCCAAGTTTTATCTCAATGTAGCATTATCATCCAATAACTGCAGAGTAAATAAGCAATGAACATATGAACAATCATACACATACACAGTACACCGATGTTTTACATGGAAACCCAAAGAGGGAGAAAACCACGGAATGTTTTTTCTTATATGTCTTGAAGAATTACATTCATTGGAAGAACCAACTTCCTTTGTTTTCTAGCTGCAACTGGAAGGAGGCTCCAACACCCTATTTTCTCAGGCTACAACCCGAGGGAAGCTCCAACTCCCCAATTCTCTGGCTACAACCAGAAGGAGGCTACAACCCCATATGTTCTCCAGCTACAACTGGAAGGTGGATACAACCACCTGTCCTTGCCCCGTCGAACTGCCCTAAAGTATAAGTAGAATGATGGAACCACTATCACTGTGAGATATATTGTTGTAAACCTTTACCAATCAACCTATACCAAACAACATGTACCAATAAACTGAACCATGCATCAACCTATACCTCAACCTGTAATCAACATGTACCATAAACAAGTGCATAAACCATGCAACAACTTGTACCTCAACCTATACCATGAACAAGTGCATCAACCATGCACCAAACCTGTAGAAATAACATGTCACAACAACCTGTCCAAACAACCTATCACAACAACCTGTATCATCAATCTTATCAACCAAATTAGATCTACTCACCAATATCAATCACCAAGACAACTCTCAAAGCTATGCATAAACCAAGTATAACACAAAAAATCATAATCATCACCAAGATCAATATGTGCTTCTAATAATATACCAATACAAGTATGCTACATCATCCATAAACCATGTGTCAACAATACTACTAACAAGTACCTCCAACCATGTACCAAGTATGTACCAATCATGTACCAGCATCATCAACTATGACTCATCAATATGTACCAACATCATCAACTATGACTCATCAAGATGTACCAACATGATCAACTATACACTTCATGTATGTGCCAACTCATCAAATACTTGTCTCAACCATGTATCCAACATGTACCTCAACCAAAAGCCTTCATCAATTTCATCATCCAAATATTATTTGTAACTTTGTAATAGACCTGGTGTATATGATCACATACCTGCAAACCTTCCTTAACTTTAACAACAAGAGACTAGCATTTTCATCAAACTTTTCTTTAGTCTCACATGACTAGTTTTGGATTATTCAACAACCCTAACTTGAAATAATCATAACTATGTACCTCTAATGAATAAATATCTTGTTGAATTTTGGCTTATTCTAGAGAGAGACCTTGTAGAGCATGCCCCGCATGAAATATTTGTTGAATAGATCTGAAAATGATACACAAAATACTAAATACAATACTCTAACCAACACATTTGGTCTTACTGAATTTGGATCTGTTATGAAGACTTTATGATGTTTTTACCCTAAACACATGTTTTAGACTAGTTTCAGGACTAACCACAGACCCTATTTTCCACGGAGTGTAACTCCAAAAATACAACGACCCATGAGATGAATTTTTTACCAAAGATACTTGGATATGTTTCCTCAATGGAATAGCAATTTCATGGTTTGAATCATTCTAGAAAAAAATTTATTGCGAAAATGGTGAGATGACCTGTAAATAACATACCTTAGAAAGCATCATCAAAATAATTTATACTCCTTTCAATTCCAACCTTCTTTTCTTCACCTTCCCTCTAAAATTTGGCTTAGATATCCCTTTGTTACCTCACTCACCTATAGATATTCAATATTCTCAAGTGTGATATGTTAAGAACCAAATATCAATATAGCATAGAAAAACCTCAGAAAAAGTACTCAATGCCTTGAAAAAGAGACAATTTCAGATAATAAGCCTCTTCGAGGGGGAAACCTCCTTTTACCCCACTTAAATGTTCAAGTACAAGATGATTCAAAATGAAAAT
>JASDQU010190274.1:4407-15911 GCA_032191745.1 Picea mariana
CAATTTTCATAATCCCCTACTGTCGGACTCTTCCCCGTCATATCTCCCCCCCATTCACCGACTCCCTATCCTCCATTAATTATCTTATCCTCCCCTTTATTACCTTATCCCATTCCTTTATTACCTTATCCGATTCCTTTATTACCTTATCCTTCCACCCCATGCTTCATCCCCCCCCTGCATATGTAAAGTCTTATTATAAATAATTTAAAGTTATTAAGCCCCTTTAATTTATTACTCAAATCTTTAATGAGTCAATTAATTAATTAATTAATCAATCAACAGATATAAACAATTAATTAATATTATTAAGAAATAATCATTGTTCAACTAAAACATATTAGGACAGTTAATTATCTAATTAATTATACTTAATAAACCCTGTGCAACTATCTAACCAGTGTTGTTACAATTTTGGGGGCTAAATTTCACCCATGCACTAATTTTCCATGCTTTTTCCCAAAACATGATTCACCAATTTCCATTTTTTATAAAAAATATTCACCTAAATTCTATAGAATACAATTAGTTTACCTTAAAAGTAACCCAAATTTTATAGAAACTATAGAAAATCCTTAGAAATTTCAATATTTTTACAAAAATATCGTCAATCATTTATAGTTTGCATATTAAGTACTAGTAAGATTTGCCAAGGTTTCTACATTTTGAGATAAATTTCCATCCTTAAAATTATCCTTTCATATATCTCTTTCAAACTATAAATCATTACAACAATAGTTAGCTTAGAACACTTTTCTTTACCGACCATTTAAAAAGGGGTGTTTGTGCACCCTATGTCAAATTTTCTAGTTCAATGTTATGGTCTAGAACACCTCCATCCATATGTTCTATATTTTTATCAACTACATGAAGGCATTCCCTCTCAAAAGAATCATGTAAAATTTAAATTGCAATGTGTGCATGGTGTACTATCTCATCTCCACTATTCATATTCACATTGTCTACCCTGTTTTGTTCATTTCTATCAGTTCCATTTGACTTCTCAATAATAAAAACAAAAGTATTTAAATTAAGATTTAGATGTTGTAAATTAGGTGCATTCAAAATATCACCATACTCTTCTTGAGAAACTATTTTCCTATATTCCCTTCTCACTCTTAAAGAAATAATAATGTGATGAAATAGAAGAGATGTATTCATAATCATTTCAATGATCATGTAAATACACATTAAAAATACTATTGTAAAAATGGATACCATATAAAAAAAATACATTGTATTTATAATTCCCATTACAATAAATACAAATAAATTTAAATACAAATAAATTTAATACAAATAATTTTAATGCAATAACTAATTTTAACAACGCTCTATGATAATATGATAATGTTAGACGTAATAGTTAAAAGAAAAAAAAACTTTTGTAGAAGGGACTAAATATTTCAATATTCCATCAATACAAATAATCAATACAAACTTTTGAAGTTGAAAGTTATACTATAACATTTTGTTGTCTTCTTCTTGGGCCCAATTGGGACCTCTAAGGGAATATCAACTATTTATCTTTGTTAGGTTTAGGCCTACAAAAATTATAGTCCACTAATAACTCATCTCCGACAATTTTCTTTTAAATTGTAACTACAAAAACATATAATTTTGCAATCGTAGATATGAATCTTTCATTGTCATTAAGTGCTTTGACAAATATACAATTAGCAATTTTGAGTTGATTTATTAAGCTATTAAAAAATCGTGCAATGTTCCCATTTATGTGTGAATGACCATCCATGTATACTTAATTCCTTAAGTTTTGATGTGAATTCAAGTGCATACCATAGTTAGACATAAAATATTTGTATGGTACCAATTTTCCATCATCGTGTTGTCAATAATGCGGTCCAAAGTTGTATTATTGCAACCTCTCCCTAGTGAGGAATGTGCACATGTGACATGATATATAGGCCTATGTTTTCTCCTTCAATTTTAAAAGGGGAGAATGTGAACTATAGTCAAAATACTATAAAACCTCTCCTATAGTGAGAAACACATTAGAGGAAAGATAAGAAACACATGTGGATATATTGTATGATTATTTATATAATGGAACAAATTTTTTTAGGATATTTTTATTGATAAACACCACTTTCCAAAGGTAATACATTGATTGGTAACAGAATTGGATAAATTTTGTATTCTTACATATTATTTCTTACTAATCAACCTATTTGTAATTTCAAAATATGATGAATCTTTGAATGGTTGAATTAAACCATTCATATTTTCATGAATGAGACTTTGAAACTATTTGTAATTTCAAAATATGATGAATCTTTGAATGGTTGAATTAAACCATTCATATTTTCTTGAATGAGACTTCGAGGAAGGGATGAATCCATGTGAAATTTATAATACTTAAGGGGTTTGGAACAATGATATGGATGGGGGAAAAGTCCAAGGTAGTTCATCACATTGGTAATGTTTCATTACAAAATTTCATTTACAATTATTTAGTCTTTTACATTTGGAACAACCACACGTAATTAATGATTCATAGTGAAGTTGCAAAGGATCACTTCTATTTACTTTTGAATTCACTACTCTACTAGAAGATGGAATATTACAATTTGCTAGACAAAATTGATTTTGGGGTGCATTAGTTATTGATTAGGGTTTTTTATACATACATAAACACTTTGACATTTGTTTCCAATATGTTGATGCATTGTATTAGGATAGGAAGATGGGGAATTGTCACTTGTTTCCTATAGATCATATACATGTGGTCAAAGATATTAGTTACATTATTGGTCATTATGAAAAAAATTATCATAATTTGATAAATAAAATTCATTAATTTATTGATTTTATTACATTCCTTATGACATGTGGTGTTCAAATACTTAGAGAGATGGATCAAGTTGGATTTCAGATATATAGATAATACACATAATAAGAATGATAATTTAAATATTCATATGTCATATTGAACCAAATATTATAACCTAATTAATATAATTATGAACTTACATCTTGAGAAACTTATGAACTATAGATTTCTTTGAGTTCGTATTAGAGGAGGATCTACTTGATGTTGAACAAGAACTTATTTGTCTCCTTTAGATAAGAAACATTACAAAGGAAATACTTATGAGTGGAACTCAAAATTATTCATATATATATAAATTGGATGAAGATGAAGAGATTGTTGAACCCACCGTTGTTTATACAATATGGAAACAATATTGAGAAATAGTTAATTAAATAATAAAAGGGGTTTATATGGGTGATTTTTTATAGTGTCGAGCAATTAGGTTCTTAAGGATCGAGTGGTGTTTCTAGGTTAGGGATCGTAGGTGTAAAAGGTTAAAGTAGTTAGGGGTATCAGGGTTTAGGAATAATGGTTATTAATATGCATTTATGCTAGTTTTTAAAGGTATAAAGGATTGGATATAATTCAAAAAAGGGGTTTACATTTAATGGATCAAAATATCCATTTCATGGACTGTTTGATTTGATTACATAGATAGCCATGGTTTTGGAAAATAATTGCTTGGATTTGCATGAAATTCACATGGATGGAACAACTCAATATATGTTATCAAGGAATAAGTGCAAAACTTATTATGATTGAGTACACAAGAATTTTTTTCCCTCAAACCAAATAAAATTCAAACGGAAAAAAAATGCAATATTTTGAAGTTGAAGTGATGTACTAAGAGTATTATTATCCATAGTTTTTCACTTATGGTAAATTAGGATGAGGGCCAGTTGTTAATCAATTCATTATAATATTTAATTATGAGAAGAAAACAAATTCATACCCCTAAGACATGCTAAGAAAGTAAAATAAGTCCATAAGAGCTTACGAGGCACTCCAAATGACCCTTTGTTGGGGTGATAAAATCCATCTGTGGGTTGAGTCAAGTGAATGCATGAATGAGTAGTTGTAATAAGCTACACTCAAGGGGGATCTCACTCTATGTCTTAGGTATCTTCACAATCCAATGAAAAATCCTTTTGGTGGTAAAAATCAAGTCGTGGACAAGGGGTTATTGTTCTCATAGCTTAAGAAACACATGGATTGGAACAACTTGGGAGAATCACACAAATCGATCAGTCCAAATTAAACATTAACACCAAACATTTGGCATGTCCCTTATACTAACAAAGCATAGTCGATAGAAGGACTTTCAAACCCACCATGAAATTTTTTCAACCTTAGAGTATATTGAATGCCTAATTTCAAGGTCCTAATCAAATATAAAATATTTTTCAACTTTTGTATACAAATATTAAGGAGAGAATAATGAACATGAAAAATTAAAAAAAAAATGAAAAAAATTGATAAATTACTAGAAGATATTGTAATAGTCTTTCATCAATCCTACAACAAATATATCTAAAATAAATTGTAATGCACACATAGTTTAGTGCATTATTTATGTTAGGGGTTGCTTATGTGGGAATGTGAAATAGGTTAGGGGTTACTTAATAATTAATTGATTAACAAATAATATTTAAATAACATCTTAAATTATTTAATAATAATTGTTAAATTTGATTATTGTACATCTTTGTAGACTAAGAAATCAACTCATTACATTGATTTATTTTTATGAATTATTAAAAATAACAAAACTACACCATATCATATTTCCAATCATAATTGAAATAGGATTTAAGTGACTTTTATAAAAATAAAAATAAAAAGAGAATGTCATTGCCTAAGGATAATGTCCCCAAATAAGAACATAAATGTAAGGAAGTAAATAAGGAAACCATAGATATAAAGTATTGTATTCACTTCAGATGAGAAATATAGAAAATTAGTGAATAAAGGGAAGGGGTGCACCTGAAAACACTTTATATAGATAAATATTGTAATGTCCTCAACCACCAACTGGTTAGGCAATGCCACTACTCGAACACTTCACTTAGCTCTGATACCATTTTGTGGTATCCCCAGAACACACACACACACACACACACACACACACACACACATAATGAATTTCTAATGAATTTAAAACAAATAACGCATAATTACTGCTACCATACAGACTCCTATGGAATTGACATTAATTCATACATGTAATGGAACACATGATAACATTGCAAGAATCACAGACATGCATAACAAACAACATATCTTCTAATACATAGATCCATGCGAAAAATAACAATAAGCCCATACATACAACATATACAGGCCATACTCATCAATATAAACATAAACATAAACAATACACATCATGTAATGAACATAGAAGTGGTACTTATATTTTTATGGAGGACCACCAACTGTGTGAAGACCTTCCACGAACCTCCCAGCCTTAGACCACACTACTAATCACTCTCAGTAGTGGGTCACCTCCGAGCTGGGACTAAACTCTACTGGGAAAGGGATTCCTAGGCTAGGCAAGGTCAATAAGAAGTCACACCCTTTAAGAGGAAGGATTGTCTCCCAGGAGCCACTTATGCTCACTGATCACATACTCTCATTCCCCACATGCCTTTCCCACCCCAGGAGTATACACCTTCACTGTCACACGATCCATCGACAACTCCACCTCCCTTGCCTTTGGCTTCAACAACAGGCTGGACCAGAATTATAAGAGCTTTGTAGCAGTTATGGGACTCCCTCTAGGAGAAATCACTTCCTCAGAACAATCTCTCACATGGAGATATTTTCTCACAGGTTTGACAACCTGCTTCTTCAATCCACCACAACCTCTCTCACTTGGAGAGAGAATTACTCACAGGCCTGACAACCTGCCTCTTCAACCACGAGCTTGACAACCCACCTATTCAAACCAAAATAGAAAATTCAGGTAAGGCAAGGGATGGCTCAGTAAATTTCATAGGTGTACAATGGCCACGGGTTCAACAATGGAATAATTGGGTGGCTACATTCTTACTGAGTGCATGAGTGAACTCGGGAGGAGATATGGGGTAGAATAGTCTATAATAGTGAAGATGATGAGAGCGTGAGAGACAAAATTGTCTATGCATGAAACTCTGCGTGAGTGAGTGAGTGCGTTCCCCCCCTTAAAACTGGATGTGCTTAAGATGACACATGTCTCTCATGAAGCAAGTTCCTTTCTATTTGGAAGTCATTCCCTCTTCCCAAAGGAACTTAGGATGAAAACATATCCTTCTAATCAGCTTTTGGAATAATAGTAAA
Source organism: Picea mariana (assembly GCA_032191745.1). Taxonomy (NCBI): domain Eukaryota; kingdom Viridiplantae; phylum Streptophyta; class Pinopsida; order Pinales; family Pinaceae; genus Picea; species Picea mariana. The sequence goes on from JASDQU010190274.1 coordinate 10,556, forward strand.
TTATTATTCTCTTGGACTTAAGCCCTTAGGCTTATCCCCTCTTTCCAACCTCTCATCTCCCTCTCCCTTACCCAACCTAGTGGAGCTTAGTCCCCCATACTCTTTCTTCTTGGTCGGTCTACACACAACGATGTTTTTATATTAATAATATGAATATTTACATGTACAAAACATGCTGATGGCCTTTAACACCTAGGCTCTCCGGCCTAATAAACACATAAGCCCATATATTATAATTGCTTGGCTCTCCAGCCTACAAAACATGTTACAATTAATAAATACAACTGGGGCTCGTCCTTGGGGATATTACAATCCTCTCCCCTTATTTTTGCACTGTCCTCGATGCAACTTATTACACAACATCAACACGATTTTCAAAATATTCAAAAATATGCGAGTATTCATCCTGCATAACATCCTCATGCTCCCATGTCGGGTCCTCAGGACTGTACCAGGTCCTTAGGACCGTACCAGGTCCACTAGAACTTTACAAGCCCTATGTATCGATTTCAGAGCTACTTTCTCTTCCGGTCCAATATGCGCACCGGATGCACTTGAAAGATGCCTTCTTGCTCCACCTGAATCACATTCCAATCAATAACATGATTAGCATCAGGTATATATTTATTAAGAAATGAAACATGAAACATATTATGTACAATCATGGATGAAGACAATGCAATCATATATGCAATTGGTCCAATCCTTTCTAGGATTTCAAATGGCCCACAATATTTGGCTGCCAACATAGAACAATTTCCCAACTTCACGGAACTTTTGTTGGCTTTCACTTTCAAGAAAACATGATCACCCACTTTAAACTCCCTGTGGGTTCTGTTCTTATTAGCATAGATTTTCTTCCTATCTTGGGCATCCTTCAAGTTCTGCTTAATCTTCAAGATTTGCTCTTCCATTTCCTTGAGCAACTATGGCCCTACCACTGTCGTATCAGCTGGGCTGTCCAAGCTTACTTGGGTGTTTCACTTTCTGCCATAAAGTGCTTCAAACAGACTCATCTTCAATGATGCTTGATACCCATTGTTGTAGGCAAATTCTACCAAGTGTAGGTAGTCTTCCCATTTAGATGGTTTTTCCATCACATACATTCTTAGCATATATTCTATCACTTGGTTCACCCTCTTTGTCTGCCCATCTGACTCAAGATGATAAGCACTGATGAAGTTCAGATTCGTTTCGAACCCTTTGAATAACCCTTTCCAAAAAATTGAGATAAATTTAGGGTCTCTGTCAAACACAATTGTCTTGGGAATATCGCGCAATCATTCTACTTCCCTCACACACACACACACACACACACACACACACACACACACACACACACACACACACACACACACACACATATATATATATCGGGGAACTTTTGTAAGATTATCCACCACCACCATGATGGACTCATGTTTCTTATTTGTTCTGGGTAATCCTGTGATGAAATCCATTGTCACAGCTTCCCACTTCCACTCAGTAATGGGCAATGGCTGTAGCGACCCATATGGGTGCCTATGCTCAGCCTTGACCTTCTGACACTCCATACACCTAGTGATGTATTTTGTAATTTCCTTCTTCATACCTGGACAAATGGCTCTTGATTTCTGCCACTTTTTTTTGATATCCAGGGTGCCAAACATAAGGCACATTATGCATTTCTTTCAAGATCATAATTCTCAATTCTTGGAAATTAGGTACATAAATTCTATTTTTGTACAAGAGTGTTCCATCAGATTCCAATTTATAATATTCCACTTTCTGTAGCATCTCACCTTGTTGTATCTTTGCCACCAATTCCATGTACTGCAAATCTGTATTTGCAACTTTCAAAATTCTACCTTTTATATCAATTTGATACATGCTAACAACCGTAGAATATAGTTCATGCACTCTTATGATGAGTGCATGCACCACTTTGTTCTCCTTTCCTTGTATATGCATGATATCAAAGTCATACTCACAAAGGAATTCCAACCATCTACTCTACCTAGCATTCAAGGTTGGATGATAAAACAAATAATTTAGACCGTTATGGCCTTTCCTTTACCTTCATCCTTTATACTTCATCCTTCATCCTTCATCCTTTATCCTTTATCCTTTGTTCATCCTTTATCCTTTATCTTTCATCCTTTATCCTTCATCCTTTATTCTTTATCCTTTATCCTTTGTTCTGAAGGTGGTCTTGTTGATGTCTTCATCCTTTATCCTTACCTGGTGGTACCCTGACCTAAGATCTATTTTTGAAAATATCTTGGCATCCTTCAACTGATGAAAGAGATCATTGATCCTTGGAAAAGGATACTTGTTACTAATAATCACTTTGTTCAACTATCTGAAATCGATGCACAATATCAACATCCCATCTTTCTTATTCATGAATAGAACCAAGGCACCCCAAGGGGACACACTTAGGAGTATATAACCCTTCTTAAAAAGTTCTTCAAGTTGCAATTGCAGTTCTTTGAGTTCTAATGTACTCATTCTGTAAGGAGTTTTTGACACTGGAGCTGCTCCATGCATCAGGTTTATAGATAAACCAATATCTCTCTTTGGGGGTAGTCTGGGTACCTCCTGGAACACATCTTCAAAATATTTTAATACTGCATGGTCTTCAATATTTGACACCCTATCCTTAGGTGCTTATTCCATACGAGCTACAATTATTTGACAAGCCTTCCTGTAACACTTCTTCAGCTGCATTGCTGAGATTTCTATGACAATAAATTCCCTTGGGATTCCCAACACTTTCCTTGGGTTTCCTTCCTCATCCAAGCAAGTGAATGCCTTTCTATGACAATCTAAGATGGCATGGTGCCAGTCCAACCAATCCATCCCAATTAGACATTCATAGGAACTTAAAGGCAAGATGTTCAATTTATTTCTTATGCTCAGTCCATTCATGTCCACTCGACATGACTTAACCAACTCAACAACCTTTCTCTTGGATCTTGTAGCCAACTAAACTAACCAAGATTTTCCATTCTTTCTTCTTGGCAAATGCAAACTTTCCACCATTCTAGGATCTATATAACTATGACTAGCCCCTGAATCAATTAAAATAGTAAAGGTATGGCTATTGATCATACCTTCAACTTCAATCATGTGTGATTAAAATTCATCTTTCTTATTGGCCAGGGCTACATAGATCCTTGGTATTCTACTGCCCATATCCTCCACTGTTTTTGCTTGCTGAACATTGTGGGCATCTCTCACTTTGCCATTTTTGTGGGGACAATCTATGTACTTGTGGTTTCCCTGAAAACCCCAACATTGAATGGGTGTCTGCCTTGGACTTTGTCCCCCCACTTCAACCATTCTCTGCTATGACATCCCCCAAAATAAAATATTTTGGAAATTTAAAATTTCTGGGAAATTATTCCGTTTTTGGTAAATTCGAATTTGGAAAAATTTTGCCATTTATGGCAATTCTGAATTTCAAATTTATTAATTGTAATAAATTATTATGACTGTCGGGCAGAACTCTAATTTGACCCAACTAACTATTTGACAATGACACTTGTTTAAAAACATAATATTTTATATTGATTGCAGGAAGACAAATGGAACAACCATGTTAAAAGTAGCTGACCATGACTCCATGAGTGGGGAACATGTTGGAACTACCCCTGGGTTCATTTTTACAAGTGGAAAATTAGTGATTTGGCCATTGGAAGCCACTGAAAATCAGGGATTTAGGAAGCTGCGAAAATTCCAAGGAAGGGAAAAGACCTAGGCAAGTTACAAATAAGCATATGTGAGGAGGCAGGACACTGCTAAGTGTGTTGGGAAAGAGTCTATTTTCTTTTTCCACTTGCTGTTATGAACACTGGAAGGGTGTGAGGCAAGGATAAAAAGTGACTGAATTGAAGGACAATGCTATAGAGGGATTTCCAAGTTCGCCCTTATGGACTCATGGTCAGGATAGGGGGTGAATCAGGCAAGTAATCGTGGTTGCTCGATTATACGGTTGGGAGGAACGTGGTTGTTCCCTTTGTTTTCTCCATGAGTTTAGTTCAGATATGTTACTCTAAACTCTATCTGTCTGAATGACTTTATATTGGATATATTGTATATGTTATAGCTAAACAGAAAAGAGTTCTAGTATCTGTTTTAATGATCCTATAATTGCTATAAGTCTTTTCCTATACCTAAATATTCAACATTTTACCCTCTATTGGACGAATTGGTTATTGATATAGTGGAATCCTTAAAGCTGGTATGAATGCAATAACCTAGACAAAGGCTGTTCAAATTCAGGAATAATACAGTCCTCTTAATTATCGAATAGTTATGCATAAGTTATGGAATCATCCCTTAAGGAATCTTATACCATGGAATTTAGACCCTATATGCAAATAAAACATATGATATTCCCATCGAAAATTCAGTGAATAGACTGTAGGATTTAATTGTGGAATTATTTCCAGAAATCAAATTCTAAAACAGAATCGAATATGTATCAATGAACGAACAAAGATATTATATGCATATATATGTTTCAAACTTTAAACAGAATCGAATATGTATCAATGAACGAACAGAGCTATTATATGCATATATATGTTTCAAACTTTAACCAGAATCGAATATGTATCAATGAACGAACATAGCTATTATATGCATATGTATGTTTCAAACTTTAAACAGAATTGAATATGTATCAATGAACGAACAAAGCCGATACATGCATATGTATATTCCATTCTGTAATTTAATTAAAAAAAAGGAAAACATAATTCACTCATATAGTCTAAAACGATGAAGCATAGGGGAATGAACTTAATCCATGGAGTAAGACTACCATAAACGGGACAATTTAATCATGCTAGTATCATACTATAGAAGAGAAAATCAATGATTTCGCCGATACATCATTAATGTTTGACACTTCTTACATATTTTGTGCGCAAAGAGAACACAAGAATTTTATGGCTGTGGCATTTCCATCTAGATTAATTATCAAACAATTGCTTCGTATTTTGTAGAAAGAGTTTCCAAAAAATTTTAGAGTAATGCAATCAATTCAAAGGATACAATTTATCGAAAGGACAAGAATTCTACAAAAATAAACGCAGAGATTCGGAATGTGAAACCCCGCCTCCGAACGATTTCTTTGGGGTAAAGTCCAAATTGACAGTTTTCGATAACACGAGACTATCCATACAGTCATCAACAAAATCTAGTAATGATGACAAAATCTAGTAATGATGGCCATTATAACTGTTAAAGATTTTCCGAATACCTTTAAATCACAGAAGTAATGTACAGAACGCCGAAGATAAGCCTTTTTCCCAAACAAGTAATACTTAGAGCTGTCCGCCAATTCTAGTATTTGGGCTATCAGTCC
>JASDQU010190275.1:7256-17671 GCA_032191745.1 Picea mariana
GAGGTGAGTTGGGTGCTATCATTCTCTAGTATTGTGTGTGTGGCCCCTTTGCAGCTTGGGGGGCTCAGGGGGAAGAAGAGTACCCCTAGTGTTGGCTGGGAGGTACTGGTGAGATCATATCGGATGGAAAGTGAGAGATGGATGAACCACGCATGGGACAATGACTTTGGATCATTCGCATATGGATATGGTATGGATTTGTATATTTGTATTGAATGGTAATTAAATGATGTTCCTGCACCTTCAGTTAATGTACTTCTATTGTGTTAAAGTTTATGTTTTGTTCAGCGTAACACTATCTAGAGATTTCATTTTTATCTTCAGCAAATTTGTCTTGATCATCCCAACATTTTATGATCAGAGAACATAAAGTCATCCCATCCTTATGCTCTCTTTATTTTGATTTGATTTCCCATGGAGAACCCAAACTATGAATGCAATGAGTTCTCTACGATTTTTTATTTATTTAATATGAAGAAAAATTGTGTTTTTATCTTCTTTCCCTTATCCTTTAAGTTATTAGTTCATGCCTAAGAAGTTGGCCAAGATCCGAGTCAACTGTCCTTCACTATGGTGTTAAATGTTTATATTCAAATGCTTTTCTTTCCTGTGCATGGATAATAAGTGAAGGATAAATTATTCTCCCAACTATATATACCTTACTTATCTCTGCTTTTTTTTCTTATGATTAATCTTTGATCTCTGTGTTTTTATTTTAGTCATAATCTCTGTGTCCTTCCCATAATTTTATCTCTGCGATTTTTCTTTTTAATAGATAGTGAATCACTTGGCGATTTACCCTGTTTTTACACAGTGATTTACCCCATACCTCATAGTAATTTACACAGTACCCACCCAGCAATTTTCAAGCTTAACTCTCGACATTTTCAAATGATTAATCTTTGCATTTGAATGATTAGTCTCTTCATTTCTGAATGATAATTCTCTACATTTCTGATTGATAAATCTCTACATTTTTTTTGAATGATTAATCTCCGCGTATTTGAATGATTGTATCTTAGTTTTGTCTATTTGTGCTCATCATTTTGCTATCCTAATGCCCTGTGTCTTACCTCTCACAATAGGTGATTTAATTCCCTTATTTTTTCCGAGTATTAGCATGGAAACCCCAGGCGATATCTTGGTTAGATAGCATTTTATTTTTGGACAACAATTATCAGTGAGATAGTGAATTATTGTTGGTCAGTGATGCCATTGTTAGGCAGTGATTTTACTATTGGATAGCATTTGGTTAGATAGAATATTGTTAGATAGCATTTTATTGTTATGTCTTAAGGATTTAGTTATTATTTACACCACGATTTAATTATGGATTTTCTGTGTTGGATTTCCCCCTGACGATTGTCTGGGCCCTAAACTATCTCCACACCAACAACACTCTCCCTTCATTGAATTTTTGTTCCATATCGGGATAGAATCTATGAACTAAGCAAGAGTGGTATAGAATTTGACCTTTGTTACCCAGCTCGTATGCTCATTCTCCATATGAGGATCAGGGTTAATGGGGCTCATTTATTCTTATACATAGGTTCGAATGGTGGTGGTTATTCCTTGTGTTTTAGTAACCGAACTCCTCTCCTCTCAGCAGAGTCACCCATACCCAGAACAAATCCTTTATTGTTGGGAAAACATGTACCCACATGAACTCCACAAGCTTCTACACCTCAGTGAACCCCTCTAGTTCTCTTCCCTTGACTGATCTCTTTTCCAGTGTGCTTTCATCCCTTGGGTCTGTGTAAGAACTTGCCAAATGACTGTCATTGGCAGTTTTAGCTCTCTTTTATTGCCTCCTCCCTTAACAAAATTCTTCAGAGATCCCCTTCCATATTTTCCTTTAATCAGAAATTACGTGCCCCTTAGAGCTCGGAGTTTGGAAAAATATCACCAATGATTTTTAATGCTCAAGACTCATCTTTTTCCTCATCTCCACTCAACAATTTTACTGCGCATTCCCAACGTTTTTATAGTTCACACTGCGCCTAGTATGGGTACACTATCCCTACCCCTTTTTCTTTTCCAAATCTCAGTGGTTGGCATGTGATCTCTGATGTGCCAATCTCACCCTCAACCTTGGTCTCTCTGTTTCACTCTTCTTGAGCTTCCCCGCTTAACCTTGCTTATAGATGTGACAGGTTTCTAGTTGATTGTAAGTTCTACCTTGTACACGTTAGGTAAGATATCTAAATTTTTATGAATGTTTGTATCTAATATTACAATTGATTGATGCTAAAATTGTTGAAATGTATAATTGATAATCCAATGCAATGGTTGGGCTCATGCTAACATGTTAATAAAGTCTTGTTATTAATTAATTACCAACTAATTTGGTGCACATGTTTACATGTTATTAAAGTTTGATATCCATTAAATAACAATAATTGGTCATACCCAATTATTTATATTAGGTAATAAGTATATTGTTTATGTGGCATATTTTAAACATGCTTAGGCCCAATGAAAAAAAAATAAAAAAATTCTTATTTGCTCGATTTTAGGACTATGGGATTGAATTCGAATTAATGTAATTGTATTCATGCTTTAATCAATTCTTAATGCTAGGTGGCTTATGGTCAATCCACCCTTATCACCTAATTTAAATGGTCCTTCTTTTTAACAAAATTAATACCTAACAAAATATGTTGTTGATATTTTGTTGACCAAGTACATTGTTGTTTAGCATAAGAATTTAAAGTTGGGCCATAATGTCAGATATTAGTGTATGATAAGTGTTAGCATTTTGTTGTGCCGTGAACATGGATAGTTTCTCTAGAGCATTGTTTCTTCATAATGATGAATGATTTAGTTGATAAATTAATTACGTGAAATGAATTGTAATATGTGAATGATGTGCCGATGATATTGTCATTAAAGTGCGATGTGTATTTCCTAATGCAAAGGAAAAAAAAAAAAAATCAAAATTTTTTGGTGTATGATGCTTGTGGTCGTAATGGAAGGACTTTACATATGGTATCAGACCTAGTTCGACCTGCGACTAGGGATCACTACTGCTTCCTTTGTTTAGATATTTGATTATATTGTCACTAATTTAATTGATGTATATTCATGCAGGTAATCATGGTTAGAGGATGTCATGGAGGCAGACGACAGGGTGCTAGGGGAGGAGGCATGATGCTCCCAGTAGAATCCATGCCTGAAGGGTCTAGACCCCAGGGAGACAAACATGTTTTCGGGAAGGAACAGATAGCGGTGGGTGATGTCGTTGGGTTGATGAGGTCCTTTTAGAGGATGTATGAGGAACTGATCAGCCATTTGGATAGAGATGAGGCTAGGAAACCAGTACCCCCTAAGGGTCTAGCGTGTGCTCTAGTAGGTACTGGTAGCATTCACCGAGAACTAGAGAAGGACAAGTTTCCCAAGTTCTTTGGTGCCCCGGACGATGTAGCTGCCAAGGAACGATTGGAGAATATGGAAATGTGCTTTGCAATTCATGAATATACCTCCAACATGAAGGTTCGCATGACAGTATTTCAACTGAAGGGGACCACTCTTCTGTGGTGGAAGAAGCTCCTTCCATAATTCAACATGGTCGTCGAAGATGTGTCATAGGAACTATTTGAGGAACGGTTCCAAGAGAGGTATCTATCTGAGGAATTCATTGAGAGTCATCTCAATGAGTTCAATGCCTTGCGACAGGATGGTCTTACAGTGCCATGTATGAGGCCCATTTTATGGAGCTACTTCGGTATGCTCCGCACCTGAATACTGAGAAAATTAAGGTCAACAGGTTCTTGTTTGGCCTTAACGTCATCATTCATGCAAAGTTTAGGATTTTGATGCCTCAAACATTGCATGATGTTGTCTAGAAGGCCCTCATAGTAGAGGAGGGGCTTATCAATGGGGGTAAGAGCAGGACTCCAGCGAGACCAGTGGGACAGGCGTCATCTGGTGCACAATAGCATCAAACACTATCTAGACATGAACTAGTATATTCTGGATTCCATAGAGGATCCATTTTCACTACTCCTCGGTGACCAGCACCTCAGTAACAAAATCCTTACCAAGGACCACAACACTAGCAACAACATTGACCGCATCAACAACAGTTTCGGCCTGTTCAAGAGAACTGACTAGGGTTCCAGGCTGGTGGGTTGTGAGCGTCTAATTCAAGTACCAGGAGTACTGGACTGAAGAAAGAGTGTTGGACATGTGGGGAACCACATTACTAGCGTGACTACCCAGTGAAGAGGACCAGGGAATCTAGATCAGCCGAACCCACTACCGTGGGAGATTTGGGAAAGGCCCATCATATTCATGTAGCGGTGGATAGCTACTAGGAAGAGCACCATTTGACTGTGCTCAAGACGTTAGGTAACGTCACTGACCAGACACTTAGTATTTTGATAGATCTAGGTGATATAGAGAGTTTCATTTATGGGGCAATGCTAAAAAGAATTAAGGTAAAGGCAGTCGAACAAGATGAGTTTATCTTTGTAGAAATGGCTTAGAGGGACAAACAAAAGGTTGGTGGGAAGGTTACATGTTGTAGCCTTAACCTTGGAGAGTTTGTCACTAGGGAAAACCTGTATGTCACGATCTTAGTATCTTATGACATTGTGATCGCAATGGACTGGTTGGAAACGCATGAGGCAATACTCAATTGTAATATGAAACAATTGATCTTGGTCTATGATGAGGGACAAAGACGCGTGATTGTAGGTCGGAAACAGGGATTTTCCCTGAGGTTCATCTCTGCCTTGCAGCTACGGAAGAGAATGGGCAAGGGATGTAAGATTTATGTGATCCTTGCATTAAATAGGAAGGGAGTAGCGAAAGGTCTAGAACACCTTTCGGTAGTGAGGGAGTGTGATATCCCCAAAAATAAAATATTTTTGAAATTTAAATTCATTGGAAATTTATTTCATTTTTAGTAAATTTGAATTTGGAAAATTTTTGCCATTTATGGCAATTCGAAATTTTGAATTTAATAATTGTAATTAATTAACATGACTGTTGGGAAGAGACATGATTTGACCCAACTAACTATTTGACTGTGACACTTGTATGAAAACATAATATTTTATATTAATTACAGGAGGACAAATGGAACAACCATGTTGAATTTAGCTGACCATGACTCAATGAGTGGGGAACATGTTGGAACTACCCCTAGGATGATTGTCACAAGTGGAAAATCAGTGATTTGGCCATGGGCAGCCCCTGAAAATCAGAGATTTAGAAAGCTACGAAAATCCCCAAGGGAGGGAAAAAGACCTGGGCAAAATTGATAAATAGCATATGTGAGGAGGCAAGACGCTACGAAGTATGCAGAGAAAAGGGAATATGGATTTTCCTTGTTGTTATGACCAGTGCTGAGTAAGTGTGAGGCAAGAGGATAACTACTGGAATTGTAGACATTGTTGAGGAGGAGTCTTCCAAATTATCCCTCATGGATTCATGGTCAGGCTAGGGGGTGAATCAGGCAAGAAATTTTGGTTGCCTATTCTATGGTTGGGAGGAACGTGGTTGTTCCCTTTGCCTTCCTGCAAAACTGGTTCAGATATCTTGATCTAATCCTTCTTTGTGTTAAATAATCATTTATACTAGTGATATGTATATGTTAATTCTATATTAAAGTACTTCAATGGGAGAAATCTGTCGTGTCATAATCCATTTCTGAAATAGGAAAAACTTGTTGGTTTGTAATCATTTCACCGCTTTATGACGGTGGATCGGTGGCCGTCTTGACCCTTCAAGACGTGAGGGTTTACTGTCAAGCGGTGGCCGCCTTAGCCTTTGCAGGCCACCAAATACCATCACCACCCTAATTTAATTTTTCTTAAGGTTGAAGGGGAAAGTTTTGTTCCCATAAATACTTGAATCATATTGTAATTCTGGACACAGAGGGTGAGATAGCTGGAAATCATTTCCTGAATTGATTTGGTTATTCCCTGTTTTGGAGGTTTTCTTTATGATTATGATTTTTTTGTTATTGAGTTTGTAAACTCATTTTTATTTCTTGGTAAATTCTTTTTTTGAGAAAACACAGTAATTATTTGTTTTTACCAATTACGAACTGAGTCATTTGTTTATTCTGAGTTTATTTGTTGGAGCGTGTGCTTTTTAAAAAGAGATTAAATACAAAATTAATTTTTCATCATTTGGGACTTGCTTGTTACATATATGCAGAGTTCCTTTGCTTTACCAAACACCGAAACCTGAAATTGTTGGGTCCCCACCCTAATCTCATTTCGGAATTTTACATTTCTTATTTCATTTTGTTTGTGCGTCAGGTGTTCGTAAACCCTGAAATTCTAAACCCCGAAACCCCGAAGTGCTGGTCCCACATTCCATTCGCATTTTTTCAATTCAGGAGTTGTTATATGTTGGTGTTTGGCATTTGAAATGGTGAAATCCCGAACCACGAAACCCCGAAGTGCTGGTCCCACATTCTATTCACATTTTTCGCAATTCGGAAGTTGTTGTATGTTCGTGTTTGGCATTTGAAATCATGAAATCCAGAACCCTGAAACCCCGAAGTGTTGGGCCCACAGCCTTTCCACATTTAGCGATTTGGCAAACAACATGGTCTTTTGTTTTTTGTGTTCGACATTTGTAATTTCCGAAACCCAATTGACCTCTCTTTTTTCACAAAATTGTAGGAACATAGTAGGAATTATTTGTTATACGAATAACTCCAATACTATAATGAATGGACTGATAGAAACGATGGAGGATCTTCATCCAGTATAGAGATAGAATAGAAATAACAGATCATATTACAAGTCACTGTGTACAGGGCATGACAAGTACATAAATTATTGTATATGAAAGTATTAAACTAATTAAGCATATTTTTAGCTCGATTTTTCTAAGAGTTTTACTTGCCATGAGGTCATACACATTTAAGTATTTGAATTTTCGTAATTAGACTATTATTTAATGGCATAAACCGTATAGAACAAGATGGGATCCTTCGAGTTAACTATGCTTGATGTGTAAGCTACTGGTGTGTAATAATGAGACCCAAGTTAGGTAGATATACTTGCATGTTTATATTTTCTGTAAGTAAAGATGCAGGACCATAGCACGTAACTGAGCTTTCCAATTATTAAACTAGAATCAAGATGAAACTATTCCTATGACAGTGAATCGCTCTATATATATTTAGAGAAAGATATAGGTATGTACATACTTATAAGTGGAAATAAGTACAGATGTTAATGGAGAGTTAAAGCGAACTCCCTACAATAAGAATGATAATATATTCCTTTATACATGCACATAGAAGATAGTCAAAATACCTATTGTTCTAGCAGTCATGAAGATCCAACCTTGCAATTAAAAGCATAATTAAATGTGGAGAACTGATTACTTTGACAATCCCAGACTCCTTGTCCTTCCAAATCTTGGTCGTTGAAACGCCGAAAGGGGATTAACATTTTTGGATCTCCCTTAGCCTCCGTCCACATGACCACCACTCTATGACCATGCGCTTAACATCAAAGTGCTACCAGATTTTCATGATTCAGGGAATTGTGATGCAAGCTTTCCTCATGTTCTAGGTCCTTCGAACTCCTGGGCCTCGAAATGATGAAATCTCCCCCTTGAGGGATCAACGGTCTAGATTCATCTTGAACCGACGACCATGATTCCATTGGATCGATGATCCACAACCTTTCAAGATTTTCCCTGAACCTTGACCACTCGCCACGTGTCCTCCTGCAATGGACAGTGTCGATCGTTTCACAATTTCGCGAACCAGGAGTTCACGATGTAGCGACTCCAAAATCACTTGCCCCTGCAAACCTCGAACTCTGAAATAGTGAAATTCAACGCCTTAGAGTGTTGGAAGACACTCGGCCTTAAATCCTCGCTGCTCTGTAAGATCCAACGACTCTTGCAACTTCGACACTTCTTCCACGAAGTGTTTCCACCGTTCATACAACTCCTCTCCTGGGGTGCTTCTAAGCACTTAAATCCCTCATAACTTGGTGTGATCCTATGGCTCTTGGCATTTCGACACTCTTCCCTGAAGTGTCTCCACTGTTCGTTTCGGCTGCTCTCCTACGTGACCACCCATAGGTTAAACTTTGTGCACCCAGATCCTTTCTCTGAACCTGAAGGGTTCCTTCAACCTAAGTTTAGATATTGACTATATACATATAAGTATGTTGGAGTAGTTTGAAAGTTAAGGAAAGTGATAGAATTATTGAAAGAATTTATCCACATAAGATTTTCTGTTCGAAGTAAACTAGACTGGTGTAATAATGTCATTATGGACATAAATGTATCTTACCTTCTCTTAAATTGTAAAGATTAAACAAAATTGAATTAGGTCATAGATTTTTTTTTATGGTGAATTTGAGGTACATTACATATGGTATCATAGAAAAAACTACAAAACTGGGCCTGAACAGGGCCACATTAGCTACTTAGTATTTATTCTGATTTATGTAAAACTAATAAATCTGATGGTTACAAACAGAAATCCCTTTCTATTTTTGTAAATTATGGCAGCTCAGGAGGATGCATAAATCAAGATGGAAGGAAATCTGTAGCAAGGAACTCCTGGAGATCCAAGACATAACAGTGATGGAAGCTCACTCACGGAGGTGTCGGAAACAATGAGGAATCTTATTGTTGAACTGTACGTTTTCAAGGATGACAATGAAAAATTGAAGAAGGCACAACATGAACAACAAGAGATAAATGAAGTCCTGATGCGTAGTATAGTAGCCAAGAAAATCCCAAAAGATGATAACCATGACGAAGAGGTCAGCAAAAGGGCATCCAAGAATTCTAGTCTGGAAACAGAAAAAGGAGACAACTCGTCTGAAGGGACACCTTCAGCTAAAGACAAAACTATAGTTGACAAAAAATGAAAACAAGTAGACCACCTTGAAGGAGAATTTAAAAAAATTAAACCATCTACCTTTGATGGAGAATCCAGGATAGGAGAAGAAGTTGAGGCATGGTTGTTGGACATCAAAAAATACTTTCAGATCTACAACTATTCCAGCAACATGAAGGTCAGAATGGCCATCTACAATCTGAAGGGAAAGGCCATCATTTGGTGGCAGGACCTAAAATTGGCCAAGGGAATAAAGGAGAAACAGTTGGAATGGTCCAACTTTAAGAAGTATTTAAAGAAAAAATACCTTTATGAAAGATATTATGAAAAGAAGATGAAATAATTTTACGAGTTACAACTCAAACAGATGACGATGGAGGACCTTCTAAATAAATTTCTGGAACTACTAAGGTTTGTACCATACATCTGGGAGGATAAGGTAAAAATCCATTGATTCTTAAGATGTTTACCACAGGCCTACCGAGACAGAATTGAGTTTGACAACCCCAAATCATTGATTGAGGTATTCAGGAAAGAACAAATGTGCTATGACCAGTATAAACAACAGGTAGAGTTTCCCAAGACCTGGAAGGATAAAAAGCAAGATCGAATGAACCAGCAAAAGAAGGGATACTAGCCAGCTCCTTATCGGAATGCGACAAAAAGTTTCCCAAGGAATGATTTTCACTTCAATCATCCAAATACATAAGGTAGTGGTAAACTGATAAACCTGGGAACAAAGAAGTTTGGGGACAATTCCTACGAGCCATTAAAGTGTTGGGAGTGTGGAGAGCCTCATCTAAGGAGGAACTGTCCATGTTTAGTTGCAACAAACAGAACTGTTGTTCACAATTTGTAGGAAGCCTCAACAGTGGGAGATGTGGGCATAAGTCTGTGTTGGATAAATGCAGCCATAGATGGTCGACAAGATAACCACCAGTCCTCGATGGTAGAAATCGAAGGTAAAATCAATGACACTTGAATTTTTGTTTTAATTGACCCTGGAGCTATGTTAAGTTATATTACTCAAGATGTAGTAGAGTCGAATAAACTTAAGAAACTGGAGCATGCAAAATCATGGCTTGTACAACTAGCAATAGGTACTAAAAGGAAAGTAGTTGACTTTATTTCTGATCTTGATTTTAGCTTAGATGGTCAAAAGATAAGGACCAATCTGAACATCCTACAACTAGGATCTTATGATATGATTATTAGGATGGATTGGCTGGAACAACACAAAGCAATACTAGACTATTATACAAAGATACTTAGCTATAAAGATAATTTTGGCACTGTTAGAACAACCCAAGGCATACCAAAACCTGTATCAATCAGACAAGTTTCAACGATGCAACTCAAGAAATGCATTAGAAAGGGATGTCAAGTTTACACCATCCAAGTGACGAATCTATTAGAAAAAGAAGATAAGCTCAACTTAGAAGACTTTGCTGTCCTACGTGAATTCAGAGACATGTTTGTTGATGAGATACTAGAATTATCTCCTAGAATGGAAATAGATTTCTCCATAGACTTACTACCTGGATCAACCCCTATCTCAAAAGCACCCTACCGAATGAATCTA
>JASDQU010190276.1:7334-20215 GCA_032191745.1 Picea mariana
AGAAATCTAAAGAAAAACTTGAAAATATTTTTTTTTTGACATTTTTATTCTAACATATCAATATGAGTACACAAAACATAAAAATGTAATATAGCCTACCCTAACCTACTCTGATCTATGTTAGCGAAATCCTAGGTAGAATCATATAACCAATAAAACCATCCTAGCAATGTGTCGAAACATCTACCCATGTGCTTCATCATAAACCAAAGTAAAAACAAGTCAATTCATCAGCTAGAACATGCATTATATCATAATCAATCACAAAGTCTAACTCATGGAGGTGGGAGGGAGAGACAAAATCATGCCAAGTCACATTTCCAAAAGAATGGCCAATCCATCTCTGAATGGGGGGGTGACAAGATAAATACTTATAAGGATGGATCAAAGAATTTGAAGGTTGACTACCCTGGATCTCATCACTCCTGAGGCCTGAGAAGGGATGAACAAAAATATAGAGGATGACTTAAAAATACTTAGGGGAAGGTTGAAAGATTGAGATGTCAAACTTATTCTTAAAAATATCAACCTACCTTTAAATTCTAAGAAAAAAAATTTCCTCGAAGACAACTTGGGACAAGGATTGTGTTTTCTAGCTGCACCCTCAATGACATAGCGAGATGAAGGGAAATAGGAAGGATGGAAAATCTCATCACAAAAATCCTTCTCTTGGAAAATCATGTCCTTACCCTCATCAAAATTGGAGCACAACGTTGGTTGAAAATATTCTTTGTTAAGTAAATCCAAGTGCTCAAAAGAATATGTATCAAATACACAAGTGTATGATTAGAAATAACCATGAGAATGATGCAAAACATTATCCC
Source organism: Picea mariana (assembly GCA_032191745.1). Classification (NCBI taxonomy): domain Eukaryota; kingdom Viridiplantae; phylum Streptophyta; class Pinopsida; order Pinales; family Pinaceae; genus Picea; species Picea mariana. The sequence continues at coordinate 8,159 of JASDQU010190276.1, forward strand.
TAGGTGGTTGAAACAAATCTATAATCATGTCATCTCCTTGCTGCCATAAATCAAAATCAATAGTAATCACACATGGTTGTTGTAAAGGAAACAATTGAATATGACCTTCAATATCGTAAATGGGATCTTCATCATGACTAATCAAATCCCATTTATGTCTCCCAGCATGTATAAACTCATCAATGTTATCAACCACTTCATCATCTTTATTATAACATGAAGAGCCTAGTGCATCCAAGGGTTTCTCTAACACTTCTTCATTTTCCGAATCATGAAATAAAGCATTTGTTGGCACAGGGGCAGACCCAAGGTTCAATGCTTCAACAACGTACCAACAAAACCCTAACTACCGGCCCTTTTAGCAACATCTGCGAAGCAGATGAAGTCTTACCCGAGGTAGAGGTAGAGGGGGTTGCAGGACTCAAGTGTCTACAACCTATATGGGACACAGATCTGTGATTACAACACTTAACATAGCACTTAGCCAATAAAATGCATTAAGTTATGATTCTTATTCACATCACAGATTAACCCTTATTACAGATCAACACAGTAGTAATCAAGATTAAGTACATCTAATCATTTAGCACATAGCATCAGAGAAGATCCAACATTCATTCACATCATAAACACTAAGCATTCATGGATCTGTCTATCATACATCAAGAACAATACACTAAGCAAATAGAGACATAAATAACATGAACAACATTGCACAAAGCACATCAACATAGGATATACGTGGTTCACCCCAGTGTGGGGATACGTCCACCAACTCTTCTTCTTCTTTATTAGTCTCTTCCAATCTTCTTACATGCAACAAGCCACATATCCAACTCCATAAAGGACAGGAGATACGTGCGCACTTCGCCAGATCCTCCTTCCCTAAATTAGATCAAAGCACAAATCCTTGTAGAGTCTGTCAGCACCAAGCACTTACAAGAATGCTTGCACTTAGCTCTGCAAGCCTCAACACGTTCATGCACAAAGATACTACTCATGCACTAAGCCAATTACCACCACTACTTACATCGCCTAGCTACTTATTTATATATTACAAAGGGGGGCTAAACACGGGTAAGACCCATGGGCCAACATCCCATACTCGTTACATAAACCCTAAAATCCCCAAAAAGCTCGAAAAATGGGCGAGATCCCCCGATCTCCACTTCGCCTGGTCACTTTGTCTTCGACTAGCCTGTCGAAGTACCCAAAATGGTCAAACATGACCAACGTTTCCTCAAAACTTGGTCGAGGGCCAATAGGCCCCCAACACTCACCTGTGACTCGTCCCGAGTTACTCTAATCTAGGCAACTATACTTCGAAGTCCTCGAGCTTAGCTTGAGATGCCTCGACTTGCTGCTTCGCTAGGGCCTCCTGCTCGACGAACTCCTGAAGTACTTGCTCGGTGATAGGCCCTTCCAAGCATTGTTCCACTGTCACGACTACATGTTCCAACTATGATCCTTGTCCCTCGATCTCTTCAAAGAGTGTGCAGGCTTCGTCCTGCACTGGTTGGAGTCTCCGTGTCACTTCCATAACTCTTCTCTGGATGGCAGTGACCTGCTGCTGAACTGTGGGCTGCTCCTATGACCTTTTCATCTTCTCCACTGCAGTAAGCAGCTTCAACTGCGCTTGTATAGTTGACACCTGCTGCTTTGTCTCCTGGAGTTGTGCCTCCAATCTCCTCAACTCCAGGTCTTCTACAAGGCGCTCATACTTTTGCACACTTCGATCACTTATTTGATTTCATTCTGAGGCCATTGCCTTGATTCTTTCTACTGTGCTCTTAGCAGTTTCTTCCCTCTGATCCTGCACTTCTTATGGAGTGCTCGACACTGCTACTCTTGCTTGAAGTTGCTGAATGGCCTCAACGAGCTTCTCCACTTGGCTCTTGACTATCTCTTCTTCCATCTGTGCCAGGTCTGGCACAGAGTGAAGTGATCTATTCATGGCCTCTCTGACCACAGTCTGCTCTGAAAGTAGCTGGTCTTTCTCTTTCTGGATTTTCTCTTTGTCCTCTTTGAACTTCGTCCGAAGGTCATCTTTCTCTTGCTGCGCAACCGAAAGTTGCTCTAAGGCTTCCTCCTTTTCTTGCCTCAAGGCCTCTGTGGCCTGCTCCTTTTCTTCCTAGACTCGACGAAGTCGAGTCTCTGTTGCATCTGCTAATCTGCGTAGTTGGGTGGGCTCATCCCCCAATTCTACATTCTTTGCTGAGGATGGCGCAATAGACACTACACGGCTCGACTAGATAGCTTGATGGATGTATTTCAATTCTTTCTCAATCCTGTCATAGAGTGTTTCATTCTTCACTTTGTGTCTCTGTAGGATATCCTTTGAGGCATCTTCTACAACTGTGATGATGAGCTGGATATCATCCATTGTAAGCACATTCTGTGACTGAGGCTTATTGGCTCAGGATTTCTTCCGCGCTGAGGGTTTCTGTGGAGAAACCTTCCTTTTCTTTGACGTCTCAACCTCTATAAGGGATCCTTCGATGATGTATCTTCTCCTTTGTCCTATTTGTATTCTTCCCCTTCCTCTTCTTCATTTACTTCGTCTCCTCTTTCTCTTGCAAATGAGTTAGACGTAGTTTCCTCCGAAGCGTTGTCCTTCTCATCACTTTCTATGTCTTGGACTTCATCCTTTTTCTTCTTATTCTTGGCGCTGCTCTTTCCATCATGTTCGACCTGAGTGACTAATGGTCTTCCGATGATATCGGGGTCAGAGAGTTCTGCATCTTCCACTGGTACAAGGAATTCTGCAGGCCATTCCTTAGTGATCTCTTCCATGTCTTCCTCGGTCAACTTGTATTAAGACTGCAGCTCCTCCTTCCTTTCATCCCCACACGTGGTGATATAGATGAAGTGTCGGTCTACGTGGAAGTTCACTAGTGGCCCGAACCGATGGAGTGTATTTAGCATCATTCGGGGGGAGGATTCAATGGCCCGCTTCAGTTGTAGGTAGTAGGTGTGGAAGGCAACGTTCGACTGCCACTTCTTCGCTATATCGCTTGTATACCACAAGGTGGTGAACCTCGCGGCCAGTGGTTCTGATTTCTTGACTTCTTCAATTCGTTGATGAGGTAGATCGCCCAGGTCATCTGCATCCCTTCGACACACTTCCCTGCGAGGTTGACTTCGAATCCTGTGACTCGCGTAGGGAGGTTCTTTCTGATGAGCTTGCTCGCTATCAGCTGACAAGCTAGGTGCACGCCATACTATATGGAGGCTACCTTGTAGCCTCTCTTTCCCTTATCCACATCGCCATATGCCTCCTTTATGTGCTAGGCCAAGGAGCGATCTGATGTCTTGCCTGAATAGAACTGGTGAGGGTCCAATCCCTACATGCTCAATCTAGTGATCAAGTGGATCAACGCTGGATCCACCATGATGCACCTATCTAACCATAGGTACCCTCCATGGAAACACGATAGGAAGAGTTTAACACATGTGTTAACCTCCTGATGTTGGCCGAAGTGGGGGATCTTCATCACGTTTAAGATTGACGATCTCGCGATCTCCTGTATCCATGAATGGGGGACTATCTTGGGCTTCTTCCCAGTCATCTTCGTTAGGTACCTATTTGGTGCGAGCATCGCATAATTCTTCCTGTCGCCGAGGTTGAAATCACTTATCTTGAGAGCTGGGATCAATCCCAACTACGGTTTGACTGCGTGTATCCCTTTCGGGAGGTACGTAGCGATGAGTGTGTATTCAAAATCCCATGGGACGCTATCACGACTAACCACGCCAGCCAAATGTGGGATGTAGTCGGGCAAGAGCGACGGGATCTCCTTCGCATTCGCCAGATCGTCGCGATGCTTTCTTCTTTTCTCTGTCGCAGTTCGGGATGGCCCAGATCGACGTACAGTCGAGGGGGATGTTTGCAATCTGCCCGTCGACGATGCCTGTACTCTTGCAGAAATGAATTTCTCAATCATAAGGTCTATTAAGATCTCCTCCATAGACTTCTCTACTGCGATACGTTTTCCCAACATGCACACTCGTGATCAAATAACTCGGGTAGACAAAAATATACTCAAGGTAACTCGATAAATGGTGAGGTCTAGACAACACAATGCGGTATGCAATCACATCTCTGTTAGCTCAGATATCTCGGTTTGAAAAAAGTGGTCCCAGTGCAACATTCGATGGATTAAATAAGCAACGTTGTAACAAATTCCTTCAACGGGTCAAAACACCTTAATCAATATGATTCCATCCATTATGGCACGGTCCCAACGATCCAATGGCGATATTTTCAGCAATAACTATGTTTCTAACCATTCTAGAGCATCATTCTAATGGTCAGGACGCCTCCAACAGTCATATAGCTTCATCATGGTGAAGTTTCTTTCTGCGTTGTTCTGCTATCTTGACGAGGTTCAAATTCTGTAAGCTTGCCCTCTGCGGAGTCTTCTCTGTAGCTTCCTGTAGTTTTTCTAATTTTGCTTTCTTCTTACTGATCTTTTTGGCCTTCTTTCCTATGATCCGAGTCTCTGGGTTCTTCTTTCCATTCTTATTCTTTTCTTCCCTTAACGTAGTTACTTCGCACTGCTGAGGGTCTTCCAACGGTTTCAAGGGTAATATTATTTCTAGGGTGAATGTACTTATTTCCTTCATGGTCAGGTTCTTCAAACTTTCTTGTGTTCTTTCAAATTTGACAACTAATTCTCTGGCTCTCTGTCGCTTCAACTTATTCTCTTGTTCTTCTATTAGTCGCTCTATTTTCCTAGCCATGAAGTCCCTTAATTCTTGATTTTTTTGTTCTGTAGCTCCCTCCTCTGCTTTTCTTCGGGTCCGATCTTTCTCAATCCAGGTCTTTCCTAACAAAAGTGCAAAAGGGGTGATGTTCTCAACAAACCTAATGACTTAAAATTATTCTTCGGTCAATGTTCCATGAGCAATCATAGGTATATTAGTAACTCTTCCACATAGGGTTATCATCTTGCCTTTAAACAATCTTATCCTTCCCAATGAAGGAATTATAGCAAGTTTTCCCAAAATTTCCCAAGTACTTTCTAGCATAACATTCACATGAGTTTCCTCATCCAAGACATAGTCTATGTCTAAGTCTCCTATTTTGGTTTCTATGCATTGTTTCTTTTTTAAGATATCTGGTAAACTGATGTCTCTATGGTTATTCAATGTTTCTTTCAGCGGTAATAACATAGATTCTTATTCTTTCTGGTTTTCTAACATATCCTTAGTTTCTTGACCTTCTTCATGGTTTTCTTGTCTCATGTTCATATTTTCAACTTTAGCAATCATTCTAGGGAAATCCAAAACTTCATGATCAACAAATTTACAACAAAGACAAATAGGACCTATACCAGGGCATTCCTTAGCAATATTTCCCGGTCTTCTGCAGTTATAACATAGTGTCAATCTTCTCTTTCTTTTAAATGATCCCCAACCTTTCTGTACTACGAACTAGGATCACAGTGATGGACCTACAATCTGCAAACATTCTTTCTAGGATCATGCATCCACTTGTTAGTCCAAAAATTCTTTCTATGGATAGGAATAACATATCTTTCACTATCTCTATCAAATTTATTCAGATCAAATCTTCTTCTTCTAGCTGTGCCCTAGTTTTAAGACTAGGACAAAACATACCTAGATCCATACTTCTGAAGCAAAAATTTACACTTATATTACCTTTACTAGAGCACAAAGCTTTAAGATCTTACCTTTTTTTCTTCAGATCAGACTTCTCTTTTAGCACAAAGCTTCGCAAGTCAATTAGAATACTGCGCACTACAGCAACAGATCTACACACAGATCTTTCTCTTTTCTTCAGTTCCCAACAATCATAGTTTCAGGTCCCAGCAACAGAACCATTTGTTGGCAAAGGGGCAGACCCAGGGTTCAACGCTTCAACATCGCACCAAAAAAACCCTAACTACCAGCCCTTTCGGCAACACCTGCAAAGCAGATGAAGTCTCACCCAAGGTAGAGGGAGGGGGGGTTGCAGAACTCAGGTGTCTACAACCTAGCTGGGACACATATATGTGATTACAACACTTAACAGAGCACTTAGCCAATATAATGCATTAAGTTATGATTCTTATTCACATCGCAGATTAACCCTAATTACAAATAATCACAGTAGTAATCAAGATTAAGTACATCTAATCATTTAGCACATAGCATCAGAGAAGATCCAACATTCATTCACATCATAATCACTAAGCATTCATGGATCTGTCTATCATACATCAAGAACAATGCACTAAGAAAATAGAGACATAAATAACATGAACAATATTGCACAAAGCATATCAACACAAGATATACGTGGTTCACCCCAGTGTGGGGCTACGTCCACCAACTCTTCTTCTTCTTCTTTATTAGTCTCTTCCAATCTTCTTACATGCACCGAGCCACAGATCCAACTCTGCAAAGGACAGGAGATCTGTGCTCACTTCACCAGATCCTCCTTCCCCAAATTGGATCAAAGCACAAATCCTTTCACAATATGTCTACACCAAGCACTTACAAGAATGCTTGCACTTAGCTCTGCAAGCCTCAACACGTTCATGCACAAAGCTACTGCTCATGCACTAAGCCAATTACCACCACCACTTACATCACCTAGCTACTTATTTATATATTACAAAAGGGGCGTAAACATGGGTAAGACCCATGGGCCGACATCCCATACTTGTTACATAAACCCTAAAAGCCCCCAAAAGCTCGCAAAATGGGTGAGATCCCGCAATCTCCGCTTCGCTTGGTTGCTCCATCTTCGACCACCCTATAGAAGTCCCAAAAATGGTCAAACATGACCAACGTTTCCTCAAAACTTGGTCAAGGGCCAACAACATCATAAAAAAATTGGAAAGGAAAGTAACTCATTTCATTCTCTTCTTCTTGTGTCGGAGGAATGGAAGATGTATGACTTCATCAAATGGAGGAGCAAACACCAACACTTGGTCTTCATGAGGATGATCTTCACAAATCTCTTCCTTGGGTTCTTGTTTTTGAGCATGATACACCTTCCTGAGATCTTCTACAATCTTAGTGGTGAACCCTATGTCTTCAAGGACTACTGTGATATTTTGAAGGACATATTCATATGTATAATGTTTTGGGAACCAATACTCAATAAATATACTAATGTGATCTATGAGTGAAGATATTCCCTTTGGTTTGCAATAATACTTGACCCGATTTTGTACTTCCGAGGTCAAGCATCGTATACACAATTTTATTCATATGTCCTCCGGATGTGGTTCTATTTCCCATAGGTACTCAAGGATATCTACGATATGAATGATGACATAACCCTTGAAAATTGGATGGTATCCCCAAATAGAAAACTCATGTGGGTATCCAAGAATGTTCTTAAAATCAATAGAAGGATATCTTTCTTGGTCATGCCTAGGTGCCACGGTTCCATCACTTGAGAGTATACAAAGTTGAGATTAGGATGACACCTAGGAATGTACTAGTGGAGTCATCATATGACCTCTTTGGATAATCAAAGGCGGTGAGGGAATCATCCTCAACGAAGTCACCAAGTAATCTTTTTAAGATAAGGGCTTCGAGAGAAACTTACCAATAGATATGTCATTGAGGAGAATGATTTAATCCTCCCTGGAAACAACACCAAAATGTTGTCGCAGGATTTGTAGTTGTGCAAATCCCAACACAAGATCACCAAATCTTGTGTAACTATATAAAATCCTACTGCTGTCACATTAGTAAGAAATCCCTTCATTTTAGTGATGGAGGAGGTCCACCACAAGGGATGCTTCCCCGGTGATCTCAAGGGATCAAAGTAGCAAGTTTTTTAGGCAAGCCTACTACCCCCTCTCTTGATCACCTAATGAAAAGTCTAGGTCTGTGAAATGGATAAGGTAAGGAGTTGTTTGAGTACCTACCTAGAACAAGAACACTTATATCATATATATGATTGATTTCCAAGTATAAACATGCAATCAAAACCTCATAAGGCACTGGACAATGATAATTTTCTATAGCTCGTACAAAATTGCAGCAATACAACAATTTATAACAACAAGTACAAGTTTGTAACAACGACAATAAATATACCTCATAAATGCAAAAATTAGCAATAGAAGTTCAACATTAACTTAGTAAAATAATACCCAATTGTTATATGCAATTTTTGGTAAGTTTAGGCCACCTTTAGATCAATGTATGCAAGAAATAAGAGAGTATTTAGATGGATGTAGCAAACTTTTGCAACAATAGCAAGTTTTAAATCAAAGTAGCTTAAGTTAGTGTTAGTTAAGTTAGTAGATATCTTGAGAGATTGAGAATAAAGAGTTTTTTTATCACTTTCACTAGAAGAGAGTTTTAATGATTAATGCCTTAGGGCTATGGAGTCTTGATAACAACAATGCAATATATTTTGGAGATGAAGCTAGAAAAGGATAAGAGGTAGGGATTGAACTATAAGGTGCTGGAACATTAGGTATTTAGGGTTCAAACCTTGAAGAGAAGGATTGCTAGAGTGCAAGCACTTTTAGGCTCTAGCGACCTTTTCTCCCTTCTTAGGTACTTCAACTAGGTCACAATAAAGAGTCTAGAATCAAACTCCTAAAGTGCTAGCACTTTAGGGATTTAGGAGTCTAACCCTAGGTAGGATTTACTTCACAAATTTATGGATGAAATTAACCTTATGAGAGGAGGAAGCACTTATGCTTCTCTCTTGGGGTTTTATCAAGCAAGATCTTCAATATGAACAAGGAAAATTTACCATAAAACATTCAATAACATGAAATGAAATTGCAGAAATTTACTTACTTCACCAAGATATGAAAAGAACAAACCCAAATTGTAGAAATATCATCCAAAAAACAACAAGGAAGCATCCACACTTGACCTCCAAGAGATAGCGCATGAGTAAAAAGAGCTAGTAACCCCATTGTAGTGAAAATTTCAGAAGTAGTCTCTCACATGTGTGAGAAGAATGTGATCATAAAATGAATCTTTGCTAGCCATATTTATATGGAAACCCTATTCATCCAAGAGACTCCAATGAAAATTCATGTCTCTATAAGAGGGGTTGACCCCTTAAATTGTCTTTACATAAATTCAAAATATAAAATTTACATTAAATGAAACCCTAGAAGGGTGATGTCATGCCCTGAGAGGGTGAATTTGGGATAGAAGAGGTGACATCAAGCTCCAAGATGATGTCGTTGGGCATATAAAGGCCAAGTTTCACTCTCTTATGTGCCAAGTTCCATACTAAGTACCTCATCCCATCAAATCACCATGTGAACCATCAAATCCTAGCCCCTAGGTGACGTCAAGGGCTAGAAGGGTAATGTATAGGCTTCCAAAAGCAAATGTTAAAGTGGGGGAAGGTACAATCTCATCCTTTGGTGACTAGGGATGATTTTAAGGATGGAAATTTATGTTAAAATGTAGAAACCTTGGCGAATCTTACTAATCCTTCATATGTCAACTATAAATGTTTGACGATATTTTTGTAAAAATATTCAAATTTCTAAGTATTTTATATAGTTTTTATAAAATTTTGGTAATTTTTAAGGTAAAATAATTTTATCCTATAGAATTTGGGCGAATCAGTTTTAAAATAGTGAATCTCGGTTTTGGAAAAGCAATGGAAAATTAGCCCATGAGCGGAATTTAGCCCCTAAAATCATCCTTGTTTAAATGGCGACACTAAGGTGCCTCCAAATGCAACATACTTAATCTTCCATGTGCAACGCTCATCATCAATGGTGCCCCAAACATGGGGTCTAATATCCATCGCATGGGCTTCCAAGCCCCTATGAAGGTCCAAGTGGCACAGTTCCTTCACAATTAGCTTTCATAGGGAAAGGTACTACAAACAAAAATAGTTATTCCCTCCAAGGGTCCACGAGTCATATGAATCATGCCAAGTAAGCCACATTTAATAAGAGATCAACCCAAACATGTGCATGAACCCCCTTTTTCAAATTAAACAAATGTTCAAAGAACTTATAAAATTTTCCAAATTTAGGTATGGGAGGGGTTTCAAGGTGCCCTATTGGGTAGGCCAATCCTCAAGTCAAGAGATGTTTCCCAAGAAGACCCCATATAAGTCATGAAATGAATATGAGGTGGATTGGGCCAAGGATGCTAGGCATGGGTTTCTTGACATACAAGGGTTCGTATTGTCTCATTTATGGGTGCCTTCATGGAGGGTGTGCTACCCTTCATCTGCGATGCAAAATTTTTCCAAGCCCTTTTATTGCCATTAATTCATTATGGTCTGAAGCATTGAGTACTATGTGTAATGGAAAGTAAGGAGTACCACAGTGCCACTTGGAGTTAGAAACACACATAGTTCCATATACAATGAAAAGTAAAAGACATCACAAAATGCATTTCCTTGGCAAGTGGGACATTTATTAATTATTTGTTTAGAAGGTCCTTGATTTTTATGGAGAAGCATTTCATTGTTCTAAGGACCTTAGGACGAGCATCTAGAAGGATAATGGCTGGCTTTTAAATTTTTCCAGCTACAACAGCTCTGGGACTTTAGCCCCTTTTTCCCATGAAATGAGGTACAATCCCTTCTTGGGGCCAATGAATCTAAAAACTGAAAAGATGAGGAAACAAAGGGGAAGAACAGTGAAAAGTGGTAAGTATGAATGGGAATGGTACGATGACCCCTCAAGGAACTACCCAGTAGCAACCCTTTTCCCGAGGGTGAACAAGTTACTAGGATACAATGACAACCACCAAGGTGAAATTAGGCAAAAGGTGTAATTTCCAAGCAAACATTCCATAATTAAGAAATGATTGTTTGCAACATGCTTAAATGCTTCAAATTTTAGAATGACACTCACCATGACACTAGACTTGTTAGCTCATGAAGCAAGACATGTTTTCCTTTATTATCAAGCCGATGTAGTGGATGATGCTTTGTTGTTGGTGATAAGTGGTGATCAATCATGAGTAGGAGGGACCCAGTGGGCTCTGCTGGTCAATCTAACTCTCGAAACTCCATGTATGCTACCTGTGGGCCTCAAGACATGATATCCTTAGCTACCTCTAGATTGTGGGGCTAACATATTAGTGCCTTAGGGATATGGAGTCTTTCACAACAACAATACAATATGTTTGGAGATGATATTAGCAAGATCTAGGAGGTAGGGATTGAAATCTAAGGTGTTATCACATTAGGGCCTTGGGTTTGAAGCCTTAAGGAGAGGATTGATAGAGTGAAAGAACTTTTGGGCTATAACAACCTTTTCTCCCTTCCCAAGTTCTTGAATTATGTCACAATCAAGAATCTATAATCAAACTCCTAAAGTGCTAGCACTTTTAGGGCTTTAGGAGCTTAACTCTAGGTAGCATTTCCTTCACAAATGTATGGATGAAATTAACCTTGTGAGAGGGAGAATCACTTATGCTCCTCTCTTAGGGTTTTACCAAGCAAAACATTCAATATGAACTAGTAAAATTTACCATAAACATTCAATAACATGAAATGAAATTGCAGAAATTTACTGACTTGACCAAGATATGACAAGAATAAACCCTAATTGCAGAAATTCCATCCAAAAATCATCAAAATACATCCACAATTGATCCTCCAAGTAAGTCACGTGAGTGTAGAAGAAACATATAGCCCAATATGGTGAAAAATTCAGACTTAGTGCTCTCACAATGGAGAGGAATGTGATCAATAAACTCTCAATTCTCATTCTCTCAAGATTTCTACTAACTTTGCTAACTCTAACTTGAGCTAATTCACTAATATACTTGCTATTGTTGTAGAAGTTTGCTACAACCATCTAACATACACTAATTTGTTGCATACATTCTTGTAATAGTGGTCAAACATACTAAAAAATTGCATATAATAATTGGTTGATGTTCTATTGAATAAATGCTAAGTTTTCATGCTAAATTGTTGCAATTCTGAAGTGTAATTTTTTCTGTTGTTACAATTTACCTATTGTTGTTCTACTGTTGTTAACTGCTGTAGTTTTACAATAGCCATATATATTTTTTATTGTCTAGTGTCTTTAAGAGGTAGTACTTGCATACTTGTACTTGGAAATCATTATATACATG
>JASDQU010190277.1:0-20215 GCA_032191745.1 Picea mariana
GACATGTTGACAAGGTGCTACAACTACTAAAGGAGCAACAACTATATGCCAAACCATCCAAATGTTTCTTTGGAGTAAAGGAGGTAGAGTATTTGGGTCATATTGTATCTCATGAAGGTGTCAAGGTAGACCCTAACAAGATTAAGGCCATGATGGATTGGTCGATTCCCAAAACGTTGAAGAATCTTAGAGAATTTTTGGGTTTGACAGGTTACTACCACAAGTTTGTTCAGAACTATGGAAGAATAGCAACACCTTTAACGACACTAACTAAGAAGGATGCATTTTCATGGACTCTAGAGGAAACTAAATCTTTTGAACAACTTAAAGAGGTGATGTGTAAAGCTCCTATATTGACCACTCCAGACTTCACAAAAACCATTATTGTGGAATGTGATGCCTCGGGAAATGGAATTGGTGTTGTCCTAATGCAAGAAGGAAGGCCCCTGGATTTTGAATGTAGACCACTCAAGGGAAAGGACTTACACAAACCCATTTATGAGAAGGCGGCTTATTTTGCTTTGTATAATACATGTGATGTGTGGTTGGATTTATAAATGTCTCAGATGTATGTCTAACACATAATTAGCTAATGCATCAGTTAATGTAATTAGACATCTAGGAATGTGTTGATACTTGATATAATCAAAATAAGAGGTGAATTTGTAAATATACGCGTAACAAAGTAGGACTTCAGATCACATAGATATTACTTAACTGTAGCACTACAAGATGTGAATCAAGTCATATAACCAGGCTATAAATCCCAAGTGAAATAGAATTGGTCAATAATTTGATGACTGCGCTATACTCTGCTATATTATTGGTTGCACAACCGAGGCAAACACCGTGTAGACTTGTAAGTTCATTTGTGGGTGCATAGATTGCCTATGCAACATAAGTCAGGTTCTGAGTACTACGACTAGCGCCATCGATGAAGCCAAAGTGGGGTAACAAAGACTCTGACATCTAGAAACCAAGCACAACGCAAGGCAAGCAGTCGAGGGTAGAAACTAAATAACGAAAAATCACACAAAAGTAGCACACAATAGTGTGATACAATAAAATAAAAGAACTCATGAAAATATAGTCTAAGCATAGTACTTCTTTAGGTAAAGCCCATTTCTAGGTTCACTCAAAGGAATTCCATCATAATATACTAACTAGTAGGCTCCCTTATCCAACACTCGTTTGATGATATAAGGGCCTCGCCACATAGCCTTGAATTTTTTGGCTCCTAGAAAATCACGATCTTGTTCATAGAGGAAAACTAGATCACCCTCAGAGAAAATGTGTGGATTGACATGCTTGTCATATTGGGATTTTACGTGTTTCTTATAGGTTTCAATAACTAGGGTGGCATCACAATGGGCTTTGTCCAATTTCATAAGATACAACATATGTTCTTCTTCAGCAGAGGTGTTTGGGAGAAGTTCAACAGCTAGTTTTAACGATGGAATATCACACTCAATCAGTAGGACAGATTCTATACCATACACTAATTGGAAGGTTGTAAAGCCTATGGAAGACTTCACGAATTTCCGATAGGCCCATAATGCTAAAAAAAACATCGTGTGCTAACTCATTTTGTGAATTCCTATAATCTGTCAAAGCATGGTGATAAGAACCTTGTTGATCGCTTCAACTTGGCCATTGGCCTGTGGATAGTAGGGGGTTGAGTTTTCATGTCGAAGACCCAACTTGTCTGTAAGCTCAGACATCATGAAGTTTCGAAAGTGGCTACCATGATCAGTGAAGATAGACTGTGGGATTCCAAATCATGTGATGATGTGATTGAATATGAATAGGGCTGCAGTTTTTCCCATATTGTCGAATGTAGGCATCGCCTCGGCCCATTTCGTGAAATAATCCACGACTATGATAATGTATCCATGCCCCCCAGTCGAGTGAGGGTTACAGGTCATGAAATCGATACCCCATTTAGCTAAAGGTCCAACGAAAACTATAGGGTGTAAGGGAGTGGGATGACATATAATCTTATGATTGTATGTTTGGAAAGCATGGAATTTCTAGACGACAATTATACAATATTTAAATAAAGAAGGCCAGAAGTACCCTACTCACAAGATATTTTGGGCAGTGGAATACCTGGACATATGACCACCACACACTTCGAAGTGGCAGTCATTCAAGGCTTTCTCGACCTCATCAAAGGTGAGACAACATCAGAATATAGAGTCAACACCATGGTGATAAAGAGTGTCACCGAGAATGATGTATTGACGGGCTTGATAGTGGGTGTGACGACGGTCTGTATTAGAGAGGTTTAGCCATAAAGTTTGAGTCTGGAGATAAATGACAACATCTCCATACCAAGCATCATCAAAACTAATCAGAAAAAGGGATCCGTCTAGTAGGGAATCCTCTTCCACTTTTTTTGTCTCAGCAGAGGGAAGGTCACATATTAAGTCGGCAAAAACCAAGGATTTCTTGGAATTACCGTGTTCAAATTCTAAGTCAAACTCCTGGAGAATCACTATCCATTTGAAGTATTTTCCCCCTAGAAATTGACATGTCAGAATGTGTTGCATAGGGTTGCAATCAGAAATTACAGTGGTCTTGCGTAAAAGAATATAGTGATGGAAACGTTGGACAACTTGAACAACTACATTTTTTCAACATGTAAGTACTTGACTTTGATAGTCATGAGACTCTAACTCAAATAATAAATGGCATGCTTTTCGTGTAAATCATCTTCTTGGACCAGAATCATGGCAATGGTAGATTCTAAAGCAGCGAGATAAAGGAAATAATATCGACTATAATTGGGCGGGAAAAGTAGTGGGGTACAAGTTAAAAGCAGTTTCAAAGCATCGAATCCTTTGTTGGAAGTCGTGTCCCATAAAAATTTAGATCCCTTATTTAGTAGTCGAGTAAATCCGAGTGTTAACTCAATGTAGTTTGGGATAAAACGATGTAGAAAGTTTGCCTTTCCTTGCAAACTTTGTAGCTAGCGAAGTGAGGAAGGAGGAGGGAGATTGAGGATTGCCTCAACCTTCAAAGGATCTACCCTGATCCCTTGACATGACTCAATAAATCCTAGGATTCAGTCAGACTCCATAGAAAAGACACATTTATGTGGGTTTGAGTATACGATAGAACCGACAACGAAGGAAAATGGATTAGAGGTGGGTCAAATGATCACTACGATGCATGGAATGCACTGGTAGGTCATCTAAATAAGGTTGTACAATATGCTTAATATCATGGAAAGCATAAGACATAGCACGTTGAAAATTTGCACCAACATTTTTCAAACCAAAGGGTAGTTTCTAGTAGGCAAAAGTGCCCCAAGGACATATGAAAGAGGTTTTGTATTGATCTGCAAGTAAGATATTGATTTGATTATATTCGGAGAAACTGTTCATCAAAGAGAAGATTTCACTTCCGATGCAATTGTTTATGATTTGGTCAACGAATTAGGGGGTAGGAAAGTTTTCATTGGGAGAAGCTTTATTGATATCCCTATAATCAACACAGACATGGATCATACCTTGTTACTTGTTAACCGGAACTAGATTGGATACCCAATCAGTCAAAGCCACTGGATAAATAAAGCCAACTTTAAGAAGTTTTTCAACTTCAAGCTTGATAGTAGCTACTTTACGGGGGTGGACCGGGTGAAGTCTCTGTCGGATGGGTTTAGCATCTGGGTAGGTCTTAATTTGGTGTACAACAATATCAAGGTCAATACTTGGCATCTCTTTGTAGCTCCACGTGAAGATGTCACAAAATTATTGAAAAAATGACTTATACATGACAACCTCATCGATGGAACATGAAGCTTCGATGTGGACATTTTCGACAACTCCAGGTTTAATAGATATGTCGAGGGGTATGGTGGGTGAAATATTACTTAATTTCCCTTCGTATAACACATCATGTGTGGATTCAGGAACCGAAGAAATAACGACAACGGTCAACGATAAGGCAAGGATAGCGAGGTTTGTGTTTGTCCTTATCATTAGCAGGTTGTGACTTGGTCTTGTCATATTGTAGCTTGTTATTTTTTTCCTCCTTAATCCTACCCTTCCCTTTTTTAGATTCATTCTTATTGGTAGGAGTCAATTGAACAACGTTTGCGTCTGAAGTTTCACCAGGGGGAGGAGTGGGCGTCAGAGTAGTTTGAACATTAGAAGCATGGGATTTGGGAGTGGTGTGAGAGGCCTGCGCAAATTGAGGTTGAGCATAGAAAGTACCTATCACACCATCAACAACATGAGAAGTTGTTGGGGTTGTTGAGGTGGTCATGGTAGAAGGATGAGGTGCGTCAGGGAGCTGATTGTAAAGAGTACTCGTTTATGAATAAACGAGATCGAGGTACTGGGCATGATTGATTGCCTATTCTTTTGTGACAACTCCACCCATGTAAATGTATTTAGATATGTCATTCATGAAGGATTTTGTGAACCATTCTGCCAATAACTAATCGGGAAGATCGATTTTGATTAAACGTCATCTTCGTCTCCACTCATGAATGTGATCAGAGATATGAGTGGCTTTATTTTTCTTGAAAGAACTGAAGATCTTGCTTCCCATTTCATAATGTATTGCCAACTGGTTGTGAGTGATGAAAGCCATAGATAGGGTGCTAAATTCGGTGAAGGATCCTCATGGTAATTCTATATACCACTTCATGGCTGAACCCATGAGAGTTCATTAAAAAAGACGTAACCAAATGGAGTCATCCATCAAAGAGTTTGATGAACACAAAAGGTGGAAAGTCATTACATGATTGTTCATATCCTCTCTCAGTTTACCATCGAACTTAGGAATGTTGGATGGTAATTTGGCTGGTATGACAGTCCAATGAGGAGAGTGATGGATAGGGTCATTCAAAATCCTAGACAAGTCAGGTAGATCCAAAGTGGCTAAGAAGGGTAACTGTCTATTCAGGTGAGGGTACTGGTAACTTTGGGGAGGAAGTCCCATCGGTATACCAGTAGGACCGTAAGAAGTTTGCATATGATGCAAAGATCCTAGCAGATTCGGTTGTTGGTGTGAAGGTAGGTAGCCCATGGGGTTGTACTGATTAGGGATGTTCCCTTGGAAAGGGATACTAGATTGAGCATTTGAACCCCAAATGGGATTGGAAGTCCCGAGGTATGGTTGGCCCGTACTAGGGGGTATGAAAGAGCTTACTTGAGGTTGTTTCCCCCCAGTCGATTGACCATTACCCTAGGTAAGAAAATTCCAATACTGGGCCAAAGTTGTCGGTATGTTATGTCCATACAGTGGGGTGGGTGGGGGTTTTCCTCTAACTAGAGGTTGTGTCCCAATTGGGGTTTGACCTCCAAACGAGGGTTGAGATTGGCCCCCAGGGTTGAATTGTCCGCCAACAGGAATCTGATAATTAGGCATGAAAGACTAAGTAATGCCACTAGGGTCGGATCCTCTGGTGAAAGGTGGATAAGACCCTCTAGAGGGGGGTTGGGGAAGTGTCAAAATGAAACCAGCAATAGGATTGTTCCCAGAAGGAGAAAAAAACTCCATATGCTCCAGATGGAACCTAAGTAGGGATAGGGATAGAAGCATTCAATGCATTATACCCAGGAGGAAGCAATGGTAAAGGTCTAGGCGAAAGAGGTGTGCAAATGGGAGCTTGGCTATCCGCCGTAGTCCTGGTGGGAATAGTTGTAGCGTTTGGGACCATTGTAAAGTGGGCCATCTGAAGGGGGATGGTTGAGTTAGGACCAACTGACGGCGTTTCTGAACCAAAAAATAGATAGGCACTTGTAATGGGAGAATGACCTAGGGGTATCGTGTCTTCAGCAGATGTCTCGGGTAACTCAGGTATAACAAGTATATTATCACTTGACCCAGCTCCAAAAAGATCCTGTCTAGATATATCAGTATTCCAAAATGGATCTTAGCCTTCAGGACCTACGAAAGGCCCGATTGGTAGTCCAAAAGTTTGAACAACAAGATTTTCGGATGAATTTAGCCGAAGAATACATCTCTCGGAATCGTGAGAAAATTAAAAAGACTCTAGAGAGGAAGAAATTTAGAAATTGTCTAAAGAGTCAGTTCTTTCCACTCATGGAGTGGAAGTGTCTTGGACCTCACTCTATTGAGGAGATCCCTCCAGTGGATTATTAGGCAAGGGTCGAGAACTTTCTGGATCTTCCAGAGGTAGGCCTTGCATTCTACTTGAACGGCGTGGAGGGTCAATTTTGCCCGAACCAAAAAATTTGCGAAAAAAATCTATGGCCAACTATGACAACAAACAACACTTGCTAATAAAATCTAGAGTTCAAACCAAGAAAAAAAAACCTTCTAATTTTGAAATCACTAGTTGGTGATGAAATCCAATGTCGCGAGACCGAGATGAGAAGGGATTGGGCTAGGGTGGAAAAGTTACGTTGACAACCTACTTAACGGACTTACACCCTGGTGCAAGCTCCCACACATAATCATGGGTATACCCTCCAAGGAGTCCGAGTGAGTTTGGCCAACGTCGATTCTAGGTATGATGAAGACTTGCCCCTTCCCAATCACCTTGTGTAAGACCTTAAGAACATAGGCTACTAAAGTTACCACAAACATTAATAGTGATGCCCAGGGAAATAGTTGACAGTCCGATCCACACATAAGGGTAGGGTATCGAGCCTAAAATCAACTTGAGAGGCTTCCACTCATCATTGTGGGTATACCTCCAAGCGACCCCCGTAATCTGTGTAATCTCTACACTGAGACCAACAAAGCAAGGTGAGTAACTCTGCCAATCTCAATGCTACCTCAAGTTTGACCCTTGTGTGAGAAGGGTGTCCCAAGAAAAAATGTTGCAAATGGATTTGAACACTCCCTATCACAAGATACTATTGTGTGTTTTTTGCTTTGGAGAGTGTGTCTCACTGCCTATTCCAAATATCTAGCCTAGCTAATGTTGGTGTAAAAGAGCCCTAGAAAATAAAAGTTACTACTTGAGTTTTAAATTTTGCAATGTTTTTAAGAGGGTGTTGTTACTCAAGAGGTAAATGGGAGTGAAACCAATGTTGTGTAAGACTTCAACCCAATAACGTGAAAACGGAAATGAATGATGCAAAATTTCATTCAATGAATTCTATCCATAGTAGGGAGAAGGTATTTTTCTGGAACAATGTGAACTACAACATACAATTCATTTTCTTTGAATGTAATACCAAACAATCATCAACAATGTAATTTCACTATTCATTCTCTTTCAATTTTTTGAATGCCAATATTTTATGGATAAATGATTACCTAAAAGACTGAAAGACTTTAATTTTTTCCTTTCGAAAACCAAAACAAGGATGGAATTGAGAAAGGATAAGAAATCAATGAAAACAAAAAACTCAACAAGCACCCAAATCAATATTTCAATGGAGATAAAAATAAAAGTGACAAGAAAACGTTTCTTAAAATGTGAATAAAAAATGGTCTTCTAATCGTTAAGCAACCCAGAATGTGTAACCAACCTAAAAATTCAAATCCAATCGAAGATTTTTAATTGAGCAAGCGCTCAGACACAAATCCATAGATTATACCCTTGTCAATAAAAATCAAAAACGAAAAATGAAAAAGATCAAAAGAGAGGTGTTCGATCTATGACACCAATCAAGAGAAAGCTTAAACAATTAGACGAAGAAAGAACTGACATAAAAAAATCTTTTCCCAACTGACTAAAGAAAAACTGGGTAACAACAGAGGCCAAAACCCAACCCAAAAAAAATTCTCAGATGTCGTCGCAGGCTGGCCGTATAACACAGTGCGGAAATGAATAGTTTCCATAGGCCAGAAACAGACAGGGTGCGGAAATCTCGCACTGAAATAAACCAATAGGGTGTGGATATCAAAGGTTTCTGCAGGCTATCTATAAGGTGCAGTGCGGAAGTGTTTGAAAAATCAAGAAATTTGGAGAAAATGGCAAATCATACAAGTGGATTTGTAAACCCAGAGAGTCTAAATGGATCCCCCACAGACTCAGAGACTGATTTCAAGAAAAAAGAATAGGTCAAAATCAAATGGCCAACAAAAAATCACAATAAAGTTGCACTTCCCCATTGGAGTCGCCAATTTTGTTATTGGGTAAATCAGTAGATGTGGACATGAACTAATCCCCCTAGATCCACCTGGATCTAGAACAAAACAAGATGGAACAAGGTGCTTTCCCTAAGCTATGATCATTTAGTTTACTACCAAAAGAAGGAATAGATAACATACCTTATGAATCGCTTCCTTATATCTTTGTTGTCCCTGCTTCACTCCAGTGCTCTTGTGGAATCAGATCTTCAATAACACAAACCAACTATTGTGAAAGCAGCAATAGTAGAATTCAATGACAACCTAAACATGTGATCAAGGAATCATGTAACAAAATACTAATCATTTTATGGGAAAGAGATGTGCCACTGTATAATATTAATGAAAAGTACAAGATACAACCGAATTGCCTTGATGTTGCAAGTTCCCTTTTAGTGGTCCTTCGTTCCAATACACACATACACTTGCTCCAAAATTAGCATGAAGATAATCCAAAAAATATTGATGGGCAAATGGTGGCCTCAAGCATCACTAGGAACAGGATTCTTCACACAGTCTTCAGTCTATTCTTTCATCAATTCTCTGCTTAATCTTGCTTAACCTTTTCCATGAGTAGCCCATGATTATATAGGAGAAGGTGAAGTGGTTAAAGGGATGAGGATGATCCCACCAAATCAGAGAAACCAGTAGGATCGCAACCATACAGATGCCACCTCACATTCTAGAAGATTCCCCTTCTAGAAACTTCGTGAAACCTCTTTCCTCTTTTATCTTTGGAATGCTATCGTACCCTGGCCATGTAGAAGCATGCGGAAATCCCATGGGCCAGCTATAGAACAGCCTACGGAAATCATAGATTTCCGCACTGTGTAATATATGTAACCTGCAGATCCTTTCCAAAAAGCAGCCTTGTAGAGGAGGAAAGAAGTAGCTTTTCTCAGGAAAAAAGTCATGTTGGGAGCCTAAACACATGTTTGTGAAATCATCACTAGGGTGACCAAAACAATGTATAACAATATCCCATAAGGAATATAAACATGCATCTTTGTCATGTACCCAAATTATATATCCATACATATTTTGGTTTTGTTAACTTGCATCCACGATGTACTTAACCATATTCATAATCCTAAACCTTCCTGTAGTGGTCATAGGTATGTTTCACAGCCCACCTACATCTCTACCTTTAAGATTAGTCAACTCAGGATTGTTCATAATTCTTCTCATGTGATTCTCAAAGGCATAATCATTTGCCTCTTATTATAACAACAGAGCATATTTTCTCATTTATCCTTTTTATCTAATTATATTAGTATTTCTTGAGGAAAGAGAATACATTCCCCCTCAAGATATTATTTGGAACATAAATTTCATGACTCTTTGGAATGGAGTCAACCATGCATCCATAATATTCATTTATTCTGGACAAGAGCAATTTTTTCTTTATATTTCACTCATCAGGGAAACCATATTGTATCTATAGCTATACTCTTACATCATACATGTGCATCACTTGCACGTTCAATATAATTCATATCTGACTGGTATTAATATCAGGCTTCATATTAGGAAGCTCCACAATGCATTAAACCTATGCACTCAAGCATAATTAAACACGGATAAGTACTCATCGTGTTAGCTTATTTCTTGCACTTTTTCCATGTCATTCACATACATGGACATATCAGGATTCTATATCCTTTTTCCCAAGGATCTTCCAGTCATACTTATGATCATGTATACACATTCATGTATAAGTAGGTGCATCTCTTGCACCTTTTTACCTCATGCATTAGCTTGATAGTTTAATTTCATCATTAGTGTCCTTTAGTTTGAGATTTTGGTCACTTACAGGACTAATCTCACAGTCATATCTCGTATTGATGTTTCATTTTCTCATGGAAATACCCAGCCATGGTCACTTTCCTCTTTATGCGACAACGTCTAGCAAGAAAACCTTCTTGCCTCAGTGTCCATAAGGGTTTACCCATCTGACTTTTCTCTAGTCATGAGGATTTATATACTCCGATTTTAATTTAAATTAGTAACTATAATTTCCAAGGATCCTACCTGATCCTATCATATTCCTTTAAACCCACAAAGGTATTAACCATTATATAATCCACCATCATTAGTGCCTGAAGTTCCAACTGCCCATGCTTAGAAGCAGTGTTATGAACACCAGGTCATCTGTCCTTCGGGCTTCAGCTGCCCTTGAAAGAACCCTGCCACCTTCAACTATCCACATTCAAGTCTTCTTATAAATGTTAATTAGCATATCCCTACTCTGGTAAATGTAGTTATCACTTACACAAAGGGCTAAAGAAATTCTTCTGCTAAAATTCAACAAGAATTCCCAAAATCATAGGTTCAATCTGCAGTCCTTCTCCTCAAGGAGTAAATGTAGATAAAAATACCTCCTTACATGACTTGTACATGATCCCAAGTAGGCCAAATGTTGTAACCATGCTCTGATACAATTTGTAACACACCTACGATGGGGCATAAAAAATTTCTCTTTTCTTAAAGGGAAGAATCTCCATTCATGGTTTCTGATTTGGAAAGTCAGGGAACTAGTCCGACCTCCTAGTCAAGGATATCCAATTATAAACCCAAACAACTATTTGAGACCTTGATGGTCTCATTCTGTAATTAAACATAGAACCTTTCGACTTCTTGGTGCAGGTTTAAGGGCACTCGTGACCTTCCCTTTCACTCCCCTGTGAAATATCAGAGTACTGGGTGTTAGCTCCTTTTATGGATAATACCCCTTTGGATGTGACCTTGGGTGATGACCTTACAGGACTAAGTGATTGTGGATGCAGCCAAAGGTGGTTTGAATCAAACTCATTTTCGACCCACATTTCTCCTCGAGCCTCCATGTGTCCTCTTTTCAAATCCACAGTTTGAATTGCAACCCACCTTCAAATTTTTAATGTTTGTGCAACTCCTATCCCTGCAATGTTATAGGATCATCAATCTCCCAATATTGAAAGTAATTCAAAAACTAGCATTCAGATCTTCCCCTCTTATACCTATGAATTAGATCTTCCCTCTTGTGAAATCAACAGACGAGATCTCCTTCGTGATTTTGGGTTTCGGAAGTTTCAACTCTCAAAACCCTGCTCTCTTCCATACTTCAATATTCTGAGTTGACAATCTATAGACACTTTTACTCCTAATCAATGGACTTGACTTTAATTTGGGTGGTTTACCTTTCAATTGGATCAATGGTCCTATGGCCCTCTTCTCGATCAACGATCGAGATCTCCTTCGGGTTTTGGACTTATGAGATCTCAAATCTCAAACTTTACCCTCTTTTTTTTCTAAAGGATTTTAACCGAAGGCTATAATCCACTGATGCGTGTCCTCTTGATCTGATGATCAAGGATTAATTCAAGTCTATACCCAGAGTCCACATATTTTCTCCACGTCTCCCTTAGATCGGACGACTACGAATTACTTCGGATATTTATCCATAGTTCTCATATTTTCGCCACGTCTCCCTTGGATCTGACGACTATGAATTACTTCAGATATTTATCTAAAGTTCTTAGATTTTTGCCACGTCTCCCTTGGATATGATGGCTCAGATCCACTTTGGGTGATCTGATTCTTGATATTCACTTCGAACAATCTCACGACTCAGTTTTACTCTGGTCGATCGGATGGTTGAGATTTACTTTGGATTTCCAGAAGTTTAGACTTCAAAAATCTCAACTCTCAAACCTTGCCTTCTCCTGAATATACAATATCTGATGGCTCAGATTCACCTTAGGAATCCAATGCTTGAGATTTACTTTGGATGATCTGATGGTTGACATTCACTTCAGGTCTTTACCTGGAATCCATAGATTCACGCCACCTATCCTCTGGATCTGACGATTCATATCTCTTTGGCTCTTTGGCTCTTTGTCCCTTTGACACTTCGGTGCTTCGGGCTTTGGGAGTTTCAACTCTCAATCTCAAACTCTCAAAGTGGTTTCTCTGAAGTCTACGAGTTATGGTCCCATGTAACATTGAATGTTACAAATGTCATAACTATGGACACATATCTAGTGATTGTAGAAGAATGATTGATACTTCTATGAAAGAGAACACTAATATCATAATTAAGAAAGTGTGGATACGAAAAAATGAAGAACAAGTGAACAAAGACCAGGTCCCATAGATCGTAATATTGGCAATAAAACTATATGAAGAAAATTCTGTAGAGAAAAAGAAAGATGTTAGATACAAAAAGGTTTGGAAAATAAATGAAAGAAAAGAATGGCAGGTAAATAAGGAACATGTTCAAGAGATTTTACTGTCAGGCATTGTAGTGAAAGATGAATCCACAGACAAAAAGAAAGAAGTCAGAGCTTAGAGAGATGATGAATCTACCAATGAAGATGATGATGAATACACATCAGTTCAGGAATTGTTATGAGCCATTCGGATTAGAGACTCCCAAGTAATATGAATATTAGATAGGGGAAGTCTATGCGATAGCTGTGATAGAACAAATAACCATCCTTCAAGTAGCTTGCAGATTTTGAGAAGATAGATCCAGAGAAGTCAGTTAGAAGATATACAATTTGATGGATTAATCAAGACTTCATGATAGTATAGTGATAAATGGGTCAACATTATGGACAGTTGTGCAAGTAGAGTCTTGGAAAGTATGGAGGAGAGCATGGATTCATAGATTGGTTCAAAGATTGGTTTAGAGACAAAGGAAAATTATCATAATGGATGATAATTACTCAGTAAATGGCTTGAAAAATGATAATGGATTCCCAATTGACATATATTGTTTGGACACATGCAGTGCATACAACGGTTCACATTCAAAACAAATTAATGCTCATAAAAAACATTGAAAAAACTCCCTATGAGCTATGGAAAGGAAGACCAGCAAATGTGAAGCACTTCAAAGTATTTTGAAGCTAATTCTACATCAAAAGAGAAGATGGAAGAATGGGAAAGTTTGACTCTCGTGTGGACAAAGGAGTACTTGTTAGTTACTCAAGTACAAGGAAAGCATACAAGTGTTACAATTTTAAGTTGAACAAAGTTGTGGAAAGCATCAATGAAACAATTGATGAAATAGGTGGACGGGAATTAAATGAAGAAGAAAATGATTCAATGGAACAACTTTATGAAGAAGAAGTACAAGATGAATAAGAAGTAGAAGGGGAATATGAAGAGGATCAGACAGAAGTAGAAGAGAAATTTCCGTAAGTGCCTCCAAAGACACCTAGCAAACGAGTACAGAAGAATAATCCTTCAGATCATATTATCGGAAAAACAAAATGTAGGAGTTGAGACTAGAAGAAGAATTTGTTCAACAGAATAAACACACCTAACACTCTCATCTACGATTGAACCAATTTTTTTTGAATAGGCCAGCAAGGATGAATTTTTGAATAAGGCCATGGATGAAGAATTAGATTAAATAGAGAAGAATGACACTTGGGAATTGGTTCCAAGACCAAAGAATAAGAATGTGATTTGCACAAAGTGGGTATTCAGAAATAAATTGAATGAATATGGACATGCTACAAGGAACAAAGCTAGATTGGTATGTAAAGGATACACACAGGTTGTGTAACACACCCACGATGGGGCATAAAAAATTTCTCTTTTCTTAAAGGGAAGAATCTCCATTCATGGTTTCTGATTTGGAAAGTCAGGGAACCAGTCCGACCTCTTGGTCAAGGATCTCTGATTCTAAATCCAAACAACTCTTTGAGATCTTGATGGTCTCATTCTATAATAAAACACAGAACCTTTCGAATTCTTGGTGTAGGTTCAAGGGCACTTGTGACCTTCCCTTTCACTCCCCTCTAAAATCTCTAAGTATTGGGCGTTAACTCCGTTTTTGGATAAGCCCCCTCTGGATATGACCTTGGGCGATGACCTTATGGGACCACGTGATTGTGGATGCAGCCAAAGGTGGTTTGAATCAAGCTTCTTTTCGGGCTGCAATTCTCCTCTAGACTCCATGTGTCCTCTTCTCAAATCCACGATTTGAATTGTGGCCCGCCCTTAACTTTTTAACATTCGTGAAACTCCTATCCTCACAATGCTACGGGACCGTCGATCTCCTAATATTGATGGTACTTCAAAAGCTAGTGGTTCAAATATTCCCCTCTCAGACCTACATATCAGATCTCACCTCTTGCAAAATCAACAGACAAGATCTCCTTCGTGATTTCAGGTTTTGGTAGTTTCAACTCTCAAAACCCTGCTCTTTTTCGTACTTCAATCTTCTAAGTTGACGATATGCAGACACCTGTCCTCCTAATCCAAGACCCTACATTTACTTTGAGTGGTTGAACTTTCAACTGGATCAACAGTCATGTGGCCCTCTTCTCGATCAACATTCAAGATCTCCTTTCGGTTTTGGACTTCTGAGATCTCAAATCTCAAACTTTACCGTTTTTTCCCAATGGATTTTAACCAAAGGCTATAATCCATTTGCGCATGTCCTCTTGATTTGATGATCGGGGATTACTTTGGGTATTTACCTGGAGTCCACAGATTTTCTCCACGTCTCCCTTAGATTAGATGACTACGAATTACTTCAAATATTTATCCAGAGTTCTCAAATTTTCTTCACGTCTCCTTTGGATCTGACGGCTATGAATTACTTTGTATCTTTATCCAGATTTCTCATATTTTTTCCACGTCTCCCTTGGATCTAACGACTCAAATAAAATTCAAGTGATATGACACTTGATGTTCACTTTGGATGATCCGATGACTTAGCTTCACTTCAACCTATTAGACACTTGATATTTACTTCGGATTTCTGGAAGTTCAGACTTCGAAAATCGCAACTCTCAAACCTTGCCTTATCCTGAATAGACAATATCTGACGACTCAGATTCACCTTAGTGATCCAACGCTTGAGATTTACTTTAGATGATATGAAGGTTGATGTTCACTTTAGGTCTTTACTCAAAATCCATAGATTCACACCACCTTTCCTATGGATCTGACGATTTAGATCTCTTCGACTCTTTTCCCTTTAGCGCTTCGGCGCTTTGAGCTTCAGGAGTTTCAAATCTTAATCTGAAACTATCGAAGTGGTTTCTTTGAAGTCTAAGAGTTGTCGTCAGGTGTCCCTCTAGGTCTGATAGTCTAGATCTATTTCATCTCTTTGGGACTCGGGAACGACTCGGGAACCTCAAATGTCAAACTTTACTTTCACCCGAGGACAACGGATATCTACCATGTGTCCCTTTCAATCTGACAGTTACTAGTCCTTTGCGCTCAGATCCAACATATGGGATCTGTTACTCTCCTATGAACTTTCTTTGTTCATTAGACGTTGATCTAATGGTCCAGGCTCATCTCCACAATTAATCTGATGGTTGTTTTTTCTCCTCCTAATATTTATACTTCCTCTAGCTTAGAGGATTTTCTAAGTATTCAAATGACTCGACCTTTGTTCCTCCCACGATTCCGTCTCTTGGACCTCGTCGACACTTCTGAAAAGAGATTATCTCTTTTGATCTTCGAGACTTGGAATAAGTCCTACTTTTGTGCCCTCTTAGCACTATCTCTTATGAGCTTCAACTGCTCGGACCTCGAAGGTCTTTGTCCCTTCTATTCCTCAAAGGGATATCTATACCCTCCTGACAACTTTTTCTCAAGCACTCCTTACTGAGTTGTAGAGTGTTCGATAACTTTGTGAGTGTATCCTAAGTTCTTTGTAACTTCACCTTCATGGTTTTGGTCACTACAACATGTGACTCTCCCAAAGCGCGGACTCTGAATCTCATAGATCGAATGGTTGAGAAGGATCCCGACGGATCTAGAGATCCACGGTCGAGATTAAATTTGAGACTTTCAGACTTTGAGGATTTTTACTTCCCTTACAATGAACTCACATTTTGTCGAACTTGCGAAGTCCGGAGGACTCAAGGGGTTAACTCTCGCACTCCTTTCTATATCCAATGGTCACAACGGACCTTGGCTCTTTCTGAATAGTTTCTCGTTCCTTCTTCATCCAAACAAATGAGCCTTCCCTTTTGATACCTCAATCTCTATATTCTTCCTGAGATTGGTTGTCTCTAAAAGGATTAAGAGTCTTGCGCTCTTTGTCTAGAACATAATGTTGAAAGATTGGTTGTTGTCATTGATGTTAACCCTGGTCATGGGTTTTGGACCGCAAGATTGATGAAGGTATTTGGACATGAAGGAAAATGCACATGTAGATAGAACACCCATGGATGGATAGTATACATCATGTTGTTTCCGGTGGTATGTGGCATGTCACGTGGATCCTCATGGTTTAGGATAAATGAATTTTTGAAGATGGAAAAGTGAATTGAAGAAGGAAGTACATGTAGGCCCTGAAGATAATTAAATAAAAGAATTACAAAATAAGAAAGTGTCAAGTCAGCCCTAATTTAAAAGGAAGTGACATAAATGGTATAAATAAACATGATTATACATTCATTTGATACAAGTCAGATTTCAGAGGAAATTAGAAGAAAAGAAGGTTGGATTTCAAGGGAGGATGAAGTCTTTTGGTGATGTGTTCTAAGGTATGTTATTTTTAGGTCATCTTACCATTTTTTCTATAAATTTTTTTCTAGAACGATTCAGATGGTGACCTCACTATGGTATTGAGAATCCATATCAAGGTATCTCTAGTAAAATGTTTAGCTTTTGATTCACTATAATTATGGAGATACACTCTGTGGAAGATAGGGTTTGTGACCAATCCTGAAGTTAGTCAATAAACAGGTGTTCTGGGTAAAACAGTCATAACATATTCATCAATGATCCAAATGATGTGGAAAAAATTTCATTGGAAAGAGTATAGACTGTAGTTTCATTTGTGAAAGTTTCATAATCATATGTTAAATATTGAGCGTGGGGCATTTTGTACAAGGTTGGTCTCCTGAATAGACCAGAATTGAATAAAGTCTACCATTATTTCTATAACTTCTTTTTGGGGAGGACTGAAGGAGTGAAACTTGGAGGAGTTTCAGATAATACATTGAGTAATATTATACATAGGATCAGAGTACTCTAAGAATTGAAGAATTGCAGAAATTGAAGAAGTCTCAGGAAGCATTATCAGGTTCTATGTGATGATTGGTTGACGGTGATGATTTAATGTAAAGTTTTATTACATCTCATATATTATTGGGTGGAAGGAAGGGAAAAGGATGGATATTTAAATTCTCTCTTGATATTGGAGGATTGTATCTTCCTCTTGTAAGTTTATCTCTCCCTTTACATTTGGAAGCTATAGCTACCTTTGGAAGTCATTACTTCCCTTGAACAATAACTATTGATTATTTCTCATATATTGTGTATGGTGTATTGTGGTGTATTGGTGTAACTCTTATACTATTATTCATTGCTCATTGGATATAGTTGAATGGTTTAAGTATAAGTTGAAAAAGGTTTTACATTTTACTTGATACTGATTCACCCCCCTCTTAGTATCAACACGTAACACTTGGAAGAATCCTTCTGCGCACCCCTTACGTTCATTCCTCAAATATAGAACTTAAGTGGTTCTCGGTCTCTGTTTGCCTTGTAGAGAACCTGTGCATATGTTCACTATCTCTCCTGAGCTTTAACAGACTCTGTCTTCCAAGGGATTCAGAATGACTAGGAGGATCGACATGCGTACATAAAACTATGCCCAAGGTCGATGAACTCACAACTTGTGGCTCTAGCTTAAGCCCCCATAGGACGCAAGCATTTACAAGTATAAAACATATCCCATCCATATAATTTCCTACTTGCCTAATTATACAATCAAGAAGACACCAAAACGGGATACAGTATAAATCATTAAGAAAACATATATATCCCTGCAACATTCATAGGATATCCAATTTTAATTCACAATACCAGTTAAATACACAAGATATACGATTACTTATCTATTACAGATGGTAGCCAACTAACTGACTGTGGGTGTTCATCCTTCCACCTAACCATAGGCTTAGAGGCATTCATTCTTAGCACTCTGGCCACCCTCGTGCCAAGCCATGATATCACCAGGGAACTCTTGTAGTTCTCAAGGGATCTTTCTCTATTTCAACTTCTTCTTGGGTTGTGTTATCTGTAAACTTTTAGAGTTTTCCTTCTCTGTTATGGGCTAGACGAGGTTTATCAGATGCTCACTCAGCATCAAGCTAGCGGCCTTCTATCCATTATCCGCTAGAGAGCTCTACACATTCTCCTTATCGATTTGTATATCTTTCTTCCAGGATGCTTCTCAACTCATCCTGTTCCTTCTGTCATAAGGGAACTCTAGTCAGCTTGGCCTGTCATACCCAATGGTACTTCGGGCTGACATTCTACAGTTTTAGCCATGCTTCCATTCATGGGAGTGGTTGATAATTCAACCACTGGTCCTTTATTCATTAACTAATTTCTCTCCTTGGGATCTGAAGGAGGTTTATTATCCTCATCAAGGGAATTTGTGGTTATTGATATAATGACCCTCCCTTATAGCTTTCCCATTCTTTCCTCTAGTGATATCATGGCTAGTACTTTCAAGGCTTCACCCCCACAGTTAGTTATTGACAACTCAAAAAATAATACATTTACACTGTCCACGTGCCTTAGCATGGTAAATCCTATTTTATGATTAATTACAAGTTGGGAGAAACATGGGTGTTACAGGTTGAAGGAATTGACGTTGAAGAGACATTTTCTCTGGTTTCCAGAATGGAAGAAATCTGATTGCTCCTAGATTATCCATACTCCAAGAATATTAAAGTGTATCAGATGGACATGAAATTATCTTTTTTGAATGGGGAACTTGAAGAAGAAGTCTACATTGAACAACCAAAAGTATTTCAGTTGTCAGAGAACGCAAATTATCTGTGTAAATTGAAGAAGGCCTTGTATGGTGTAAAACCCGCTCCTAGAGCATGGTACTCTAGGGTGGATAAATATCTATAGTAGGCAGGGTTCATAAAAGGAAGTGAAAATATAAACCTCTACATCAAGGTAACTCAAGATAGTATTTTATTAATTGAAGTTTATGTTGATGATATTATTTTTGGAAGTAATGATGGCAGGTTAAGCAAGAAATTTGAAAAAGATATGCAGAATGAATTTGAAATTACATTACTTGGAGAACTATCCTTCTTTCTGGGTCTTCAGATACATCAAAGAAACCAAGGAATTTTTATTTCTCAAACTAAGTATATTAGAGAAATGATAAAGAGGTTTGGCTTGGAAGATTGCAAACCAGTTACCACTCTTATGCAAACTAGTTGCAAGTTGAGAAAATATGATGATTCAAAGTCTACCTACTAGAGGCAATACATGTCAATGATTGGTAGCTTACTACATGTGACAACATCCAGACCAAATGTAATGCAGGCAGTTGGACAGGTAGAACGATTTCAAGTAGCACCAAAGGAATCACATGTATTAGCAGTGAAGAGGATTTTCAGATATCTCAAAGGAACATAAAAGTCTGGATTATGGTATCCAAAAAGAAAGGATCTATCACTTATTTCCTACGCAGATGCAAATTGGGTAAGTTGCATTGATGACCGACGAAGCACCAATGGAGCAGTGTTCTACTTGGGTTAGTGTTTAGTATCATGGTTAATCAAGAAACAATCATCAATATCCTTATCTACATCTAAGGCAGAGTATATTGTAGCAAAAACATGTTGTACATGGGTTCTATGGATGAAACAAACTTTGACAGATATACAAGTTACGTATGCTGAGCCCATTCCAATATATTGCGATAATACAAGTGCCATCAGTATCTCAAAGAACGTGGTGATGCACTCCATGACGAAGCACATTCCAATAAAGTATCTGTTGGCAGCCAACCCAATTTTTTTTGATTACTCTCAAAAGATGCCTACACCCCTTGCGGTATCATGACAAATCATTGTCGCATTGTGCTAATAGACATGTGTCTCATTTTTGCAACCATTACAATTCAATTTCGACTCAGTTTTCACAATTGCAAATGTGAAAACACCTATTTCGTTGATTATATTGTCGTCGTCTTTAGTTGACTTGTTGGTTGATGCTTGATCACTGGTTTATCATGTGATTGATAAAGGTTTTATCAGACTTATGTTCTTGATCATTATCTTACCTTGATTGCGCATTTGGATATATTCCACTATTAAACCTTTGGGCATGAAAGTTATTGGTCTTATTTATGAAAATTATAACGTATCTGCTCACA
>JASDQU010190278.1:0-10171 GCA_032191745.1 Picea mariana
CTTCCTTTAATCTCTGCCTAATCTGAATCACTTGTTCCTCCATTTCTTGAATCAATTCTGGCCCAACTGTTACTCGGTCTTCTAGTCTATCCCAACTCAAAGGTGTTCTGCATGGCCTCCCGTACAAAGCTTCGTAGGGCGGCATTCCAATGGAACTATGATAACTGTTATTGTATGAAAATTATTTTGAAAATAATTAATTATAATTTAGCTAGTGTTTCAGATTATTTATGAGATTATTTACAGGAATAAGAAAAGGGTCATTACAAATGGTTGAAATCCCAACCCCACATGAAAGGGGCTATGGTCAGTTGAGCTATGTATGGATCTGTTGTAACTGTGTTGAACATAGGGAAGAATCTCATCCCATGCGCATGGATTCTTGTAATTGTACATGCGCAAAATATGCACAATCATCATGTTGAAAACCTCATTTTGGACATCTTTTTATGGGTGGAAGGTTGTGGATTTGGTGAGCTTGGTATCCAACCATGACCATAGGCTTGACTAGAATGTGCTGAGGATATGACTATCCCGATCAAAGATGATGGTTTTTGGTATCCCAAAATGTACCCACACCCATTCAAAGAATATCTTGGCAGTTTCCTCTGCTATGATGCTCTTGTTGCATGAAATCATAATCGCCATCTTGGAAAATCAATCAACAACCATGAAAACATAGTCATTTACTTACTTGTATAAAGGAAGGCCTAACATGTAGTCCATCAATATGGATTCCCAGGGCCTGTCAGGAGTATGCAAAGGGGTGTACATGTCATGTTTCTTAATGGTCAATACTTGTTGACATCCTGTTGAAGTTTTGACCAAAAGAAATATTGTTGTCGAAAGTCCATTGTCTTCTCTATGTCGAAGTGTCCATCCACTCGACTGTAGTGAGATTCTCAAATCAAATTTTCTCATTCACTTTATGGAACATAGATATGGCCCATATGGCAAAAAAACCCATCTTACAGATGAAAATTAGTGATAGTTGTGTTTGTACCCAACATTTGGTAGGTAGTGGTGAAGTTGGGATCTTTCTTGTAGAGTTGGGGCCATTTGAGGTCTCATATTTTCAAGGGTGTAGCACCATGGTTAGTGTAGAAATTGGAGGTCAGTTGAGGCTTTCATCGATGTGGTTGTTGCTCCCTTTCTTATACTTGATGTTGATATGGAAATTCTGCAGGTATGTGGACCACTTCTGATGGCGGTCATTCTGCAATTTTCCTTATATCCATATGAACTGCAGAGGCTTATGATTAGTGTAAATGATTATTCCCTTCTTGAGAATGCAATGCCTCCATTGGCAGCAATATTGTACAATGGAGTACATTTCTTTATTGTAAGTGGGGTACTTATAAACATAATCCGATAGTGTCTCATTATAATAGGCCACGAGATGTCCATGTTGTGTGAGAACTGTGCCCACAACATAGTATGAAGCATCTGTATCAATCTCAAAAGGCTACTATAGGTGGGTTAATGAGAGCATCGGGGCTAAACACAAGCATTGCTTCAAATCATCGAAATATTTTTTTTGCGACTGGACCCAAAAACATTTTTCCTTTCCACCTCCCCTGGTCACTTGGCCAAGGGCCCATGCAATGTGGGAGAATCCCAACATGAACCTCCCATAGAAATTTGCAAGGCCTAAGAAGCTCCAAATATCAGTGAGTGTGTTTGGGGATGGCTAGTCATGGATGACTTATATCTTGGTTGGATCGACATGCACACCATGATCAACAACAATGTATCCTAGGTACTGGATGCTATTCATGTCAAGGGAGAATTTTTCCAAATTTTTATATAGCTTGTGGTATTGCAGAGTGTACAAAACCTGTTGAATGTGTTGCAAGTGTTCCACCCAATTCTTGTTGAAGATGAGGATGTCATCGAAACACACCACCAAAAAATAATTGGTGAAAGGATGCATGATATCATCCATCATCCTCATGAATGCTATTGGTTAATTTTTCAAGCCAAAGGGCTTGACCATCCATTCAAAAATACCTTCTTTGGACTTGAAGGAAGTCTTCCATACATCGTTCTTATCTATTGGGACCTGGTGGTAGCCAGACTTCATATCAATCTTACTGAATTATTCGGCCCCCTTCAGATGGTCAAGGAGATTGACAATTCGACGAATTGGGTATCGGTTCCTGACTATGATTTTATTTATGGCTCGATAATCAATGCAAAGTCACCAAGACTCATCTTTCTCCTTGACAAGCACAATTGGGCTTCCACAAGGTGATGATATTGGGTGGATGTTCCCCTTTTCGAGAAACTCTTGGATTTCGCACTTGATTTCCTCATTTTATGATAGAGAGTGGTGATAGATTGGACCATTGGGTAGAGGTGAATCAAGAGTTAGATTGATTGAGTGCTTGAACTGACAGTGAAGAGGTACCCCAGTGGGTGAGGAGAATATTACTTTGTATTCTTCCATGACCTTATATATTTGCTTCTTCTATGTGGAGAGGCCTGTCGCGAATGCTATGGATGTGGTTGAAAACTTCCGGTCACTTTGGGCATGAATCATGAAGAATAAAAACTTCCCATTCTGAGAGATGACCTTCTTGCATTGCTTTGCAGAGATCAAGGAAATGGTGATAGATGGGACTACCTCTAGTATCATGTATAATTTCTTTTCCAAAGTAATAATAAAACTATGAGGCCTAGACTCATATACAACATGACATTGACATAAATAAGGTTGTCCCAAAATAACATCACAAACTTCAAGGGGGCTGACAACACACAATACCTCATCTTTGAAGGGATTGATGTCCTAGGCTAGGTAGCATTGTTGGCTGACGTGGAGATCGCTCCTTGGTGAATCCATTCAATGGTGTACAATTGTGGGTGTGGTGATGTTGGAAGAGCCAATCACTTGAAAACCTTTGCTGAGATGAGGTTCTTATGGATACCACTATCAACGATTAAGTGCAACAAAGTACCCTTCACCCCAATCTATGAATGAAAGAGGCACTCACATTCCTCTAGTTCATCAGGTTCATCGGGTTGGACCTTGGTGGTGGTAGAAATGGTGGCAATAGGTTTTTCATCAATGATTCATCTTCCTTTTTATCGTTATGACTCGGAGTCAGATCCTGCATCGGATTCAAAGGATTTCACCTCGAACACCAATGACTACTTTGAGCAACATTTAGGGGTGTTATCCCAAGGACTCTTATGGAACTCACACCATTTCCCAATATCTTTCTTTGTTGTCCCATTGTCCTTCTTTGTTTTTGGTTTGGAATGGTTTTCCTAAGGATGTCGATCCTTGCTCTTCCCTTTATTCTATGATTTGGGGCCACATTTTCCATGCTTCTGCTGAGAGGGGTTTGCAAACCCAAACTACCACATCTTCTATTTAAGATTCTTCTCGATTTTGATAGCATATAGATAGACCACACCCAAGGATTAAATGTCCAAAAACTTCATTTTCATCTAGATGTATCTATGTATACCATCATAGTACTTGAGCACCAGATTTCTCTTAGAGTCTTTGATACCCAGATTGGTCCACAAAGTATGGAAGTCATTGGTGAACTCTCACATTGTTTGGTCCCTTTCCTACTGCAGTGTGGTCCATGTTGTTTATAAGTCGTCATAACTTCCAAAATGGCAGTATTGTTCCTTAATAACATCCCTAAAGGAACCCCAAGTGGGTGAAACTAAAATTAATGTAGATCCATATGTTTCCTTTTCCTCACAGAAAGTTTCCCACCAATCTATGACATGGGGAATGACCTTGAGGAGAAAATATCTAAAATTTTCTCTATTAGAAAAAATGTGGAAAGAAAAATACCCTTCTAGAAAGTTTAACCATTTGTCTACAACACCCTCATCTATTTTACCTTCAAATATAGGAATATAAAAATTAATCTGTACCTTCAAGAGGGTGACGCCTCCGTATGAGGTAGATGCGTCTCCTGTTGGAAATTGTTGAAGGATTTGTGAAAATTTATCCATGATCTCATTCATTTATTGTGATATGGATTCTTGAAGCAATAGTTTAAAGGGATGTCCTACCCCATCGTGTCTATTTTCTTCCCCCATGAGATACCATTGGGTTTGGTGAGGCCAATATTATAAAGTCTCAACTAGTTCGAATTCTACCTACTTATACTCTGACCTTGTTGGGGACATGCATAGAGAAACAAATGAAGAGTAGACCACTTTGATACCACTGATCCATATTTATGAGCGGAAAGAAATGAAACAAATATCTATAACATCAACACAGATATACAGAGAAAAATAACAGAGATATAGTGGAACTTAACTTCTATTAAATCAGAAATAAGTTGAAACTATAAAATGAAGAATGAAAACAATATTTCTCAAATGGTAGTAGCTAATCTCTAAGAAGAGAAGTGGCAGCTACATGAATTCTTCTGAGAAAATTAAAATGAGGCCTCCGAGCCTTTTTAGCAACAATAAGTAAACAGAAAACCCTAGACATCCCAAAACCTAACCCTAGGATATGAAGCACCAAAACTCATGTGGGCCTCGATGGGGTAAGTTGGAACATCAACTTCTCGGGGTTGTAACTTTTGCATACGATCTTTGTTTTAGGCGCACGATATCTTGTTGGAAAGGTATATCCGACGAATACACATTATTCCATCACACTTTGACTCTATTTACAGTGTGACTATGGTAGGCCCAAAAAAATGTTGTTTAGGGCCTCAAAACAACCCCAAAAGTTTAGGACCCAAAAAACTAGAAAAAAAACTTCTAAGATAAAAATTGTAACTACCAAGATGAAAGTTGTATGTGACCCAGTTGGAAGAGGTGGGTGGCCATTGATATCCACCTGGATCAATATCTTATTTCTCAAAATAAATTATTCTTCCTGACAATGTGACTACACTCAATTTTACATGGTAGTTAAACTCAAAATGCCTTATTTTCTTCTAATATTATCCTATACAATTATTTGAATCATATACATTATAAGAAGTAACCAATTAGTGGAGGTTTTAATGTTACAAGTTTGGAAAAAAAATCCAAAAAACTTTTCAAAAACCTTCAGTAATGAAAGTAATCATTTTTTAGTACGTTTTAGCAGATGTTTATTATAACTAAAAAAAAAGGTCACCAAAGGTTTTGGTGGAGGTTTCTGTAATATCCTCAAATATCCAGGGAAATAATTTAAGTGGTTTGTTCTACAAATTATGATTTTTCTAGTGTTTTACTTTTGTTAAATAGTTTCTATTCAAATATTTTTCATGCCAAATCTATCATATGACTTTCCACAAACAATATGCATACATTAGATTAAAGAAATAATGTCAAAAACATCACTAATCCAAATACAAAAATAATGGAGGTGACAATATTGGCATCCCTTTATTATGAATAGTGACTAGAAATACAATAACAGTAGAATACTAATGGTTGTTATATAAGCTTCAAAAAACACTACAAACTGAAACAGTAAACCTGGAATGATTCCAATAGATGATTCCACTGCTCCAAGGCTCTCGTATCCCTAAAACAATCTACCT
Source organism: Picea mariana (assembly GCA_032191745.1). NCBI lineage: Eukaryota > Viridiplantae > Streptophyta > Pinopsida > Pinales > Pinaceae > Picea > Picea mariana. The sequence continues at coordinate 5,523 of JASDQU010190278.1, forward strand.
CAACACTATTTGTTCTGGAAATGTTCTGCTAGTCCATTGTAATTGTCATAGATCTGACCCATAATGTAATTCTATAATCACCAAACCATCTCTTACTCAAATCCTTGAATGACAAGGTTGCGAAACAAGTGGGGCCTCATAGCTCCCCTGGTGGTCAACCAACAAGTCTACCTCCTGAAATCCTGTTGTAGCAAGCTTCATTTTGTGAAGGCCCTCGTGGGACAAGGATGGATTTATACCAAGGCCTCGTTGGATGATCGTGTTCAATAAGAAAGGATGCATCTGATAATATTCCCAACACCCATTAGTACCCTCCAAAAATATTCGCAAATTCCATGTGCAAGATGATACTCCTCCATCTCAAATCAAAAATCAATATAAATATTCAATAGAGACCCCGGATGTATTCCCCCTTGTCTACCTAGGGTGGATATTGCACCATCAAATCTAAACTGCAATGGTGGAAGGGTTTTACTAAAACCTAATGAAACAATGGCTCCAGGAGAACTACAAAATGAGATGTCAAATCATAATGACAAGGTGAAATGTTACCCCTCTATTTATTCTTCCTCTGAGCCTTCCATATCTTTCCATTTTTTACCAAATCAAACCCTCACTTTATTTTCCATCCAACTTCCATTATTTTATTTTATTTTATTTTCACTTCAGAATTTGTCATTCTTTGAACCCAATGACACTACATAAATCCCCATGACTCCATTTTTATTGATGACTATAACATACTAGAGTCATATAGGCTACTAAGTCATCCTCCATCATGATCAATTGGAAGGGGACATTATAGTTCTCCCTTCCCGATATTTTTTTTCTTCAAGCAACTCCAAATTAGGGTGCTATAAGATCTGCACTCCCTCCCAAGTAGAATCCTCTATGGGAAAACCTCTTCATATGATCAGGTAGTCTCTAATGACTCATCCTAAACTCCTTGACATCAAAAATCCTCTTAGGACTCATAACCAACTTCCCTTTCTGATTTAGGGGAGGAATAATTTTCGAAGTGGTGACTTGTTGTCCCAAACATTTCTTGAGGAAAGACACATCGAAGATGTTGTGGATCCTATTACCCTCTTGTAGATATAACACGTATGATACCTCCTCAAATCACCTTAGCACTTTGTAGGGTCCATAGAAGGGAGGCTTCAACTTCTCTACACTACTCTTATTTAGTGACAAATGTCTGTAAAAATGCAATCTGAGGAAGACTAGGTCCCCAGTCTCAAAGATGCACTCTACGATGTGCCCATATGCATACATATTTTTTTTATTATGAGTGACTTGCAAATTCTCCTTCAGGACTCTCAAGGTTTCCTAGATTTATTGCAACTAGTATTTGGCCTTGGGGGATTTTCACTCCCCAAACACCAAATCCACAAACAATGGGGCATCATAGCCATACAATTCCCTAAATTTTCTCATCCCAATGGACATGTGATAAGTGTTGTTGTAGAAATGCTCTTAGAGATGCAACCACTTTATCCATTCCCTCTACTGCCCTAACACATAGTTCCTCAGGTACCTCTCAATCCACTTGTTTACTATCTCAGTCTTCCCATATGTCTGGGGGTGATATCTAGTACTAGGTGTCAACTCCACCCCATATAACCTGAAAAAATCCTACCAAAACACATTGATAAACTTGTTATCTCGATCACTTACTATGTTCCTCGAAAGACCATGTAGGCTAAACACCTCTCTGAAGAATATATGCTACTTTAGATGCATTATACCTTGAACAAACAATGGATAAGTGCACATATTTGGTCCATATATCCACTACCATGTAGATACAGTCCCTTCCCTACACCTTCTAAAACCCTGTAATGAAATCCATGGAAATGATTTCCCATTCCTTCTTGGGAATCAACTATGGTTGAAGGAACCATGTAGGATATGTAATCTATGAATTTTTGTGTTGACAAGTCATGCACTCTCTAACATATCAAAGAACATCCTCCCTAAGACCCTCCTAGGAGAATCTCTCCCTCACCTACCTATTGGTCTTCAGATACCCTAGATGCCCTTCTACTGGTGCATCACATGTTTCCCTCAAAACATTATCCTTGACTGTGCACTTAGGGACAAGATAGATTCTTTATTTGTATTATATGTTGTCATCAACTACCCTATACCTGTCATCCTGAATTATTCCCTCCATCAACTCACTGGAAAAGGTATTATTGAGGTATTCCACCAAGAGAATGGACTTCCAATCTGTTGAGATATTTGTCATGGAGAAGTTTGCAGGTCTCCTGGATAAGGATTCAAAAACTATGTTTTTCTTACAATTTACATACTCAATGTAAAAATCATATTCCTGCACCTTACTCACCCATTTTTGTTGCCTCTCATTCAAGTCTCGCTGTTCTAAGAAATATCTCAAGTTGTTGTTGTCGTTCCTAACCAAAAAATGTCCTCCTACCAGGTACTGTTTGATCTTGGCCATTTCATGCATGATGCCCAACATATCCTTATCATAGATCGGATATAGATTCTCTTTATGTTTTATCTTTATACTCTCAAAATGTATTACGTGTCGGTACTACATCAACATTTCTCTTATTCCCTCACCGGATGCATCACACTCCAAGACAAAAGGCTATGTGAAATATGAGAGTGCTTATGTTGGGAAAGTTATCATCACCCTCTTCATTCTTTCAATTGATACATGTGCATAGTTTTACCATCATAACACCCCCTTTTTGGTGAGGTATTTCAATGGAGAAACCAATTGTGAAAATCCTTTCCCAAAGTTCCTATAATAGATTGATATACTAAAGAATCCTCGTATATCTATGAGGGATATGGGGGTGGTCCAATATAAGATTATCTATATCTTCTCCTAATGCACATTTAATCCCTCAAAATCCATCACGTTCCCCAGATAGAGGATCTCTTTCAACCCAAACTCACGCTTTGCCTACCTGGAAAAAAGAAACTGCTCCTCCATAATGGTGAGAATCTCATCCACATGCTTTAGATTTTCTTGCCACATCCTGTTGCAGATCAGAAGATCATCAAAGAATACCAATAATAATTTTCTAAACTTTTTGTTGAATATATGGTTCATACATGAATGAAAGGTAGTTGATGTGTTAGTCAACCTGAAGGGCATGACTAGAAACTCATAGTGCCCATAGTGACACTTGAATGTTGTTTTTTGGATATCCTCCTCTCTAACTCGAATCTGGTGGTATATTGATCATAGATAAACCTTTGAGAAGTATACTTCCCCATGCAACTCATCTATCAACTCATAAATCCTAGGTATTGGGTATTGGCTTTTGATGGTCTTCTTTTTCAGTGCCCTGTGGTGTATGCACATCATCATTGTTCCATCCTTCTTCTTCACCATTACAACTAAAGAATCGAAGGCAATAGAACTAGGCTTGATATGTCCCATATCCAACAATTATTTTATGGTCTTCTCGATCTCATCCTTGAACTTCTTCGAATTCCTATAGGGTGTGGTGATCATGGGTTTTCCCCTTCTTCTAGCTTGATGACATGCTCAAACCCTAGGTATAGTATTCTCCCTGTTGGTAGCGGTTCAGACACCTTAGAATGTTTCCAAAGGAGCTCATGTATGTCCACATGATATTTTTGGTGATCCTAGGATGGTTTTTTTTGGGTGATAAAACATTTTGTTTCGCATGCCACGTCACCATGCCTAAATATCGCCTCCATGCATTTGCTGGAAATGATCATGTGCAATCCCAGTGACATACCTCTTAGAATCACTCGTTGACCTCTTGTGTCTGTGAACTCCATCCTCATGATCTGATAATTCATTTTGAAATATCCAAGGGAATATAACAATTGTACTCCCAACACCACATTTGTGTGTAGTAGATCCACTACATAAAATTCATTGGTCAATGTGTAGTTTCCAAATGTCACATCCAACCTTCAAATCCTATGAGTACAAGTCATGTTGTACACATTTGCTACCACCACATTGAATCCTTTGAATTCCTCTATGGGAATGTGTCTCCTAGCCACCAATTTCACATCGATGAAATTTTAGGTGGTCGTACGATCAATCAGAGCAATAAATTTTTGTCCCTACAAAATACATCTAATCCTGAAGGTATAATACCTAGGAACTCCCGAAAAAGTGGAAATGGTCACCTTATTGATTCCTTCTGCTAGTGGTTTCTCTTAAGAAATATAAATATGGGGTGGCTCTGCCTCACCAGTTCTTTGTCCACTGTCATGTGTATGAGTTACCTCATCCTCACTATCATCCTCCTCATTTGAAAGTACCTCTTTGTAATGTACTTTCCCTTTTCCCATTCAACGGTGTCTCAATTACTAGGGTTCTTTGCAACTGTAGAAAATATTCTTCCTTATTACCTCTCTCTTGGTCTCCTCATCCATAATGTCCTTCCCTATCCATGGTTTTAGGGGGGGTTTCATCACCTAACCTTTCTGTGGCATAAAGGGTTCACCAACATTTTATTCAGAATTCTACTGGCCATTGTTGAAATAATGTAACTGCGAAGAGCATTCTTATTATTATTTTATTATTGGATTAAATCCCCATTGCAGATTAATCAGGTCATTATTATTATTATTATTATTAGATTAATCCCCATTGAGGATTAATCATGTCGGTAATTGTATAAGGA
>JASDQU010190279.1:0-20215 GCA_032191745.1 Picea mariana
ATGTGGAAACATCATATTGTTTATGAGTCCAAGCCTTGTAGTGTCATTATTACAATATATTTGTGTGAAGTTAGTTCCTCCAAGCTATTGTTGTCATATAGAAAATTAACATAAGTAATATTTTTGGATTTAATCACCATAACATTTGTTATGTTAGTGTTAATAGTGATACTCATACCGTAGACAAAATCCTTGAGAATTTTTAATTGCTTCTCACGATCATAGAGACTCCTTGCCATAAGAACAATATAACAATGTAGAAATGAAGGATGATAACTATATCGTCTAGATTTTGGTTGAAACAACCTACTTCTTTCAAACAAGACTCTAACTTGCCAATATATATGCCAAAAAGGGTAAGGGACATGGGAAAACCTCACTTTACTCCTATATTAAAATTAATTTCTTTTGACCTACCCTAAGTGTTCCTAAACTTGAAAATAATTGTCTCATACAACCTTATAGAATAAACTCTCAATTTGCAAGGAACTTTTCTCTCTTCTAATCTATTCTAAAGGCCAGTTCTGGCCACTATGTCAATTTTTTCTTTAAATTAAATGAAACAACATAGGAGTTTGTTTTTATATTGTGACACTCTTTTATAATGATCCTAAGCATAGAAAGACACTCCAAACTTGAATGATAGCTCCTAAATCTAACCTCTCATTTAGCTCTTTTTTCATGGCCTTATAGCCATAAACTGATATTCTTTTCCAAAATAATTCCATATAACTTGGATAAAATGGAGCTAATCATAATGGTCCTATAATTAGAGGGATTGTTTTTATCCCTAGTTTTAAAAATAGGTAAAATGAGGCATTGATCTTGGGTTTAGAGAAGCCTTGCTTGAGTGCTAAATTGAGGGATGATGATAGACCCTCCAAATTTTGATATTTTTGCTTGGTATCCTTTGATGTCCTTAGCTTTCCCTTTTGTGATCCACTTAACCCCAAACTCTATGTATTGTATATAAAAGAAATTCTCCCTCTATAGAAAGGGTTTGAATGTTGTCCACAACATTAGGGGATTTTTAAATATTTTTAAGGTAGAAATTATAGTCCCTAGAGGGAATCGTATTGTTTTTTTAAGTTTTACTAGTTGAAATTACCTAGAGAATTGCTTAGGATCTAGCTTAGAGAGGTTTCTATGGTACCTATCTTTCCTTTTAATTAGGGCTAGGTACTTAATTATCTTGCCATATTTTAAGGGCTCGTTGTAAGCATCTCTAATTACTTTTCTATAAATCTTGCACTCTTTATCATACGAATACGAAGGTCGTAGTCTAACTTTTCTATGTTTTGGCTCTTTTCCGAGGATATTCTTTATTTAATTTCACTAGACAAGAAATTGTTGAATCTACAGATTTGAGTGGTTAATTTTGTATAATACAAGTTCCGCTAAGGTTTTTCAGAATCCAATTCTTCATTCAGAAATGCAATTTAAAAAACATAAATTTGTGATTTCATGCATATTTATGTCACCAAATTTATGAGAAAAAGGCCAAAATGTAGAATAGTTAGACAAAACCCATACCAAGTGTTGGTTGTTCTATTTTCCTTTTCATAATAGAAATACCTTGTTTCTCCAACACTTTTTTATTTAAAAAAAAATAATAATAATAATATCTCATCACATTATTATATTACAAATCATACAAATTAATTTTACACATCAAACTAAGATAACTATATAAAAGATAATTTTAAAATACAATATATTATTTAAAAACACTAAAAAAAAATAGATGATGATAATTAACTCAATATGTTTTTTTTTATATTATTATTCTTTCATAAAAATAAAATTAATCACTCAATGTGTTTTTCTTAATATCACAATTGTATTAAATCAATTCAGCTCATCATCATAAACTGATTTTAATTTGATATTCATTTTAAATAAAATTTATGATAGAAATTTTTTAATTTACTAACTAATTCAAAAATATTTCATAAAAATAAAATTAATTATTCAATATATTTTTCTTAATATCATGATCATATCATATTATATTATATGACTTCAAGCCTTCACCTCCTCATCATAACACAATTTTAATTTTACAATCATTCTAAATAAAATTTTACCTCGTCATAATTAAAAAGAAAAAATAAGTTGACAATTATTCAAAAATATTTATAAAAATCAAATTAATTTCCAATGTGTTTTTCTTAATAGCTCAATTACATCACGTCACGTCACCTCATCCATCACAAGATAAATTTGATAAATTTAATTTGACAATCATTTTAAATAAATTTTACAGCTAAGAAAATTTTTAATTTATATTTAATTCAGTTTTTAATTTAATATGTTTAAGATATTAAATATTTATAAGTGAATTTTAGTTAAATTTATAATGGATTAATTAAATCAAAATGTATTTAAATTTTGTATTAAATTTATTACATATATTTAACTATAAATAAAACAAAATGTGTGTATATATCAATATTTATTAAGATTATTAAATTTAAAATTAAAATAATCAACATATTATTATTTGAATATATTAAGATTATTAAATTTAAAATTAAAATAATCAACATATTATTATCGGAATGTATTAAGATTATTAAATTTAAAATTAAAATAATCAAAATATTATTATTTGAAGTAAAATTTAAATTATATTTATTGGTTATTAAATTATAATATAATTTAAATAATGAACAATAATTATATAAGAGTGAATTTTAAAATATAATATAATGATATATCACATTTTATATATATATATATATATATATATATATATATATTATTGGTAATGTTTTTTCAACACAAAAATGAAATTTTAAAGAGTTATAAGTAATCACTTACTCTTTTAAGGTTTCGTAAACTAATTTTGTTTTAGTAAACTTTAATCATCATCATAATAAATATTATATTAAATTTAAAATAAATATATAATGTAAAATCCAAAAAATATAACATATATAAAACTACTAAATTATAAAAAAATTATAATTTTATATAATAAATATTATATTAAATTTAAAATAAATGTATAATGTAAAATCCAAAAAATATAAATATAGCTTATATTAAAACTACTAAATTATAAATTAATTTATTTTAAATTGATTAAAATAAAACTCATCTAAAGTATAAATAAAATTTATTTAATATATTAAATTAAAAATATAATAAAAATTGAATATAATTATATATTAAAATATTAAATTCATATCAAATTATTATTTTTAACGATTAACTTAAAATCAAATTAATAAACAAATCATTATTTTTAATAAACTGAAAATCACATTAAAATCAACACATCAAATGTAAAATAAACATAATATGAAATTAAAACATATAACTTGCATTGCATCGTTATTGTTAAATTAAATAGAAATATTAAGAGTAAATTTTAAATAATAACTAGTATTTTTATTAAAATCAACACATCAAATGTAAAATAAACATAATATGAAATTAAAACATATAACTTGCATTGCATCGTTATTGTTAAATTAAATAGAAATATTAAGAGTAAATTTTAAATAATAACTAGTATTTTTCCATACATTATAAATTGATAAATATTTTCTTAAATTTAAAATAAATATATAATATAATTTTTTAAATATAACATATATCACAATTACTAAATTATAAATTTGTAATGAATTAATTAAATGAAAATATATATATTAAATTATATTAAAAATAATTTAAATATATTAAATTAAAAATATAAATATAAATATATAAAAAATATTAAATTAAAAACATAAATACAAATTTATAAAATACATATTCCCACACATCAAAAGAATTAAAAAAAAACAATACATTTGACTTTAAAAAACGATTTATAATCATTATGAAAAACATTCGATTTCATAAATTAATTTCCATAAATAAACATAAACGTCCACATTATAAAATTCAAATTTACAAATGGTGTCTCCATAAATAAACATGAACATCTATATTATAAAATTTAAATTAACAAATAATATTATGAAGTTAGAATCTAATTTTTTATTTTTAATATTTAATGAAAAATAAATTAACAAATAATATTATGAAGTTCAAATCTAAATTTTTATTTTTAAAATTTAATGAAAAATACTAAAAACAAGTAGAAACACATACATAATAGAAAATAATAATAATAATAAATGCAAAATCATAAAATTTGTATTTAATTTTAATGAAATAATGAAAAAAATATTATATCTTATCATTATTTCATAATTTTAAATTTAATATATTGAATTTAAAATAAATATATATTATAAATATAAATATTTGGATATATTAAAAGTATTAATCAAAACATTAAATAAAAAAATAATACATTTATCTAAATTTTTGTTTCATAATTATTATTTTTGAATAAATCTAGGAGATGTGAACCAGAAACTTCATAAAACATAACACTTCATATGGCTTGCCAATCATTATTACGTTTTAGAATTTGGCTCCAGAATTTCTTAGAATCCAGTTTATATAGTTGTGAAAGTTGCTCTTACCTTTTATTTATATAGTATATTTTTTCCTTTTAATTAGGGCTTTATATATATTGATCTTATGGAGTTTTAAGGATTCATTAGAAGCATCTCTAATAGATTTCCTAGCAATTTTACATTCTTTACCATACCTAACAATTTTATATTCTCTAACATATAATAATGATACATCACATTATATTATAATTTTATATAATAAATATTATATTAAATCTAAAATAAATGTACAAGGTAAAATCTAAAAATATAGCATATATCACAGCTACTAAATTATAAATGAATTTATAGTAAATTAACTAAATTAAAACGCATTTAAGTTATAATTTTATATAATAAATATTATATTAAATTTAAAATTAATGTAAAATCTAAAATCTAAAAAAGATAGCATATATCACAACTACTAAATTATAAATGAATTTATAGTAAATTAACTAAATTAAAACACAATATTAAAGAAAATAATAGGATTCCCTTAAGGGACTAGAATTCCTACCTTAACAGTCTTTACCAGTTCGGTAATGCCATGGACACCATTCCTATTGTCCTTACAAAGGAAGAATTTTTTTCTTTACATGACATAGAGTTTGGGGTTAAGCAGTTTGCAAATGGGAAAGTCAAGGACATTGAAGCTTACCAAGCTGAAATTTTTAAAATCGGAGGACCAATCTTTCCCTCACATACACAAACTCTTCATACTCAAAGCCTCATTGTTCCTATTTTTAAAAATGGGGATAGAAACATTCCCTCTAATTATAGGACCTTTATGATTAGCCAGATTTTAACCAAGCTTTATGGAATTATTTTGAAAAAAAAAATTAACCTTTGACTAGAAAGTCACGGTAAAAGAGCTAAAAACTTGGCTAGGTTTAAAAGATATCATTTAACTAAAAAATTACATGATTGACTTATCCATGTGTCACCTCTAACCAAAATATACTATTTACCAAAAAGAAATCTGCCGAAAATCTGCATAGGAAGAGCACGGTTAGTCGACTTAACAAATAGTATTTAAATAACTGTAACATAGCTTCCCGAAAAAGAGAAAGAATTTATGCATACGCTATTGTCGAACTCCGGAAGACCCTGCAACCATAACTGTAACTGGAGTACAAGGAAGAAAAAACCACAAAAAATAAAATAACCTAGAACACCGACGTAAAAAAAACAGAACAAAATTTAACACAGAAAACCTGCATATGGAGAGCACGTTGATGTTACTCGAATTCACAATCTTTGCGAGGGCCATAATGTGTAGGCTAAAACACTAAAAAAAAGACCCCAAAAAATTATTTACCATAACATAACATAAATAGCTTTTTCAATCGTGGTGGAACGGCATAGGAATGTTACCGTTTTTGCAAGTCAAGTAGGCAGGCATATGCTCACAGGACCGACCTCTCTCCCTACCCATCCAGGAAGCAGTTCGGGTCGCTCTCTTCGCTCTAGTCAAAATTGGTGTGAGGATGCTCAAACTGAGTTTTGTTCGTCTAAATCAGAGAATTTTTATGGAGGTTACACAATGGAGGAGGAGATTCCTCCGAATTGGGAGAAAATTCTGCCTAATTTGCAGAAGACTACCATGGAGCAGCGAGTACCAGTATCCCTTTGAATTCCCCTGAGTCAACCATGACAAGTTGTATAGTTGAAGAGGAATTCCCTCCTCTGATAAAGGATTATTGTAATAATTCCGTCAACACCAACGACGAGGACCCCAAAATAAAGTGGGGCAATTGTTGGTGCAAGGAAGAAACCCACAGAGATACATACACATAAGAGCAAGTTCACCCAGCTCTGGGAAACCACGACCCACCTAGCTCTTGTAGGGTCACAGAAGACCACTTGGTATTGATTTTCGAGATGTGAAGGGACTTGGTCGAGCAACTGCACAATCAACACATCCTCAGCAAGCGCCTGGATGTCTTGTTCGACTCCCTGTCCAACTACTCTCTCCCTCTATCTCTACCCCGCCTTTATTTCCCTCTCTCGCTCCCCCTCTCTATGTCTCTATCTCTCTTCCTCTCTCTACTCAATTCTCTCTCTCTCTCCTTGACTCTACCCATCTCTCCCTCCCTTTGTCCCCCTATCTATCTTAATACTAATACCTACTTCTCTAAAAACACTAATAGTGTCAATATTCCTACTAAGAGGTAAATGATACACTTGGGAGGTCATGCATATGGGTTTAAGGTGTTGTTCATGGTTCAAGAATTCATGTGTGTTCAAGGTGTTGTTTGTGGCCTTAGATGTATGAGTTCAAGATGTTGTTTATTGGATCGGCCTATGGTTGGAGATGTCGGTGTCACTAGGTGGTTTTGAGCAATGGGAATGTATCTTGGGGTCTTGGAAACGATACACACGTGTTTCTCATTGTGTCGAGGGGTCACAGGGGGGGTCAAGAGCCCCTGGCCAAAAAATTTAGGTTGTTTTTGGTCTGCTCTTTGGTCACTTCAAAGGTTTAAAGCTTACAAGGATATAACGAGTGATTATTTATCATTGCCTGAGTGCTCTAGTAGTCTACCTCGATAGGGCTTACCCTGACTCCAAGGTCTCATGTAGAGCTAGTTATTCAGAGTAGATGCATGTATGAGTGAACCTGGACATTGCCTTTGACTCCAAGAAAAAGGAAGGACTAAATGATCTAGGCACAAAAACGTGCACACACAACTACTTAGGAACACACACGCATACTAAAGCATTGGTTCGGTGAGTACCGAAGCTATGGGATTAAGAATACGTGCAAGTTTTTAAAAACATGCACATGTTCTCTTGTACCCCATTGCCACTTTTTTATCCATCAACTTCATGAAAGTGCCCTTGTCCAAGTCAAAGAATATTTTTTCCATAGCATGAAACGATTTCATCTCCATCTTATATGCAACTTATATACCCATTGGGTTATGATCTATCTCCTTTATTCAAAGAACATCCTCATATCTCCTTTGAAAGGTCCTCCTTTGGGTATTTTCCCAAAAATAATGGTATTCTCCCAAAAATAATGAGATTTCCAAAATCGTAGTAATGAATCATTTGAGAAACATATATCCACTTTATGTATGGAATAGTGTGGGTATTGTCCCAAAAATAATGAGATTTCCTAAAGCATAGTAATGAATTATTTGAGAAACATATACCCACTTTTAGTATGGAATAGTGTCAATAGACACTTTTTGGTGGATTTTAGCTACAAATTTGGTAGGAATTTTGATGGATTATTGGAAATTAATAATCTTGATTGTTGAAATTTCACATAGTTATTTAAAAAGATTCAAGATTTAAAAAATCATATACAATGTTAGAATCTTCAAAATAGTAAAATTATGTTGTCAAAATTGTGATTTTTGGTGGTGGAATTCAATGAATTCATGTATTGGAGAAAGGATGGCTACTCCAATATGTATTAGATATTAAACAGTTTGTCATTAAATTGTTGAATTATTAAATTATAAAAAAAAAAAAAAAACTCAATTCATATTTCAAACTGGAGATGATATTTGGGAGCGTGTAAGAACGGTAATGTATTCTTATTCCGTTCAACACTGACTGAAAATTGCAGGAAAATTTAGACAACGAAGATGAAGGAGGACGTATTTATAGTGAACTTATAATTTTATGTATTTGCTATTTAAAATTTTCTATCCCAAATTCATCTTCCATTCTATGAATTTGGTATGTTCTCGACATGCAAATGTAATGAAGAAGACAATCTAAGAGAAAGTGTTTTTCATCTTCAACATTCTTAGTGTCACAAAGGGAATTGACCAATGCCCAGTTTTACTATGGAGCTCGTGAGAATTTGTTCTTATCTTAGCAATGCTTATTTTTTTCTTTACACTTGGCAAAACAGANTCTTTATAATACCTTAATTTTCTTTTTTCCTCGAACTCTTTATCACACCACAGTTTCTCCTTAAATTTTGATTTAACTTTTTTTTTAATAGTATATTTATTCTACAAAATGGTTTCTTCCATGATTCCCCAATAGTTTAGCCAAGACCAGGCATCTTTATGCCATCCTCGCTTGAGTCGATGGTGGTTATGACTTGATTTTGAAGCAATTCTAGGTAGCTTCTTGTTTTCCATGTAGTTTAACTTGTTCTTATATATTAGGTATCTAGTCATAGCCATGCTCTCAATGGGGGAGAGGCTTGTTTCTAAGAGGAGGATGGGATAGGGCGTATTTCCTTTAATTTTGAGATTATAGGTTATAAAATTCTTTGGTATTTGCTCTATCTTTCTCCACGATTCACGAGAGATACTACAACCCCATACTTCACATCTATAAAGAATAACATGTGTAACAAGAGTCTCAAAGAGGAGTTTCTTCTTATCCCAACTCCAAAGATCAGTTGATTTACAATTGTTTTCAAGTCCATAATAAGCTTTCCATCTCCCAATAATCATTTTCTCAATGCTATAATTCCAATTAAGCTTGTGGTGAATATCAATTGCAAGATATTTGTATGAAGTCACTTCCTCCAAGTTGTTGTTGTCATATACAAAGGTATCATAAGGGATCTTATTGGATTTAATAATCATGACCTTAGTCTTATTAGTATTAACAATCATACCTATATTGGAGAAAAAATCCTTGAGGATTCTTAGTTGGTTTTCAAGATCATGGGGACTCCTTGCCATAAGAACGATATCATCGACATAAAGAAGAAGATTGATGATTGATTGATGACTATACCAGTGAGAGTAAACCTGTTTTTTCCAAACATTCTTCTAACTTGTCAATGTATATGCCAAAAAGGGTAGGGGACAAGAGACAACCTTGTTTGATTCCGATATTGCAGTCAGTTAATCTCTTTTGACAAGCTTTCAATATTTTTAAACTATATATTTATTTTAAATTTAATATATTAAACTTAAAATTATAAATATAAATATAAAATTATTCATGAAAAATAAATAAATAATTTTTTATGATTTTGCATTTATGACTTTTCATGTATTATTGTATTTTCTTTTTGTAAGTTAGAGTGTTGTATTGTATTGATTCCATTCAGAAAATTACAGGTGTCTGTGGGCTATTAGCCACGTGGTCGCAATACCCAGAAGGGAAACCTGCTTCACCGGAGCTTTGCCTTTTCCACATTTCGCCATGGCTTGTTGAAGATCTTGCATGAACATCATCAGGGCATCCACTCTTCTCTAGTGATCGGCTTCCTTATGTTGTGCTTCAAGCATTGCCGCTTTGATTTCTTCCAAATCTTTTTTCTTCGAATTGATAATTTCCAAGTCTTTTTTCATCAATTTGATAAAATGTTAGATTTTAACTTTGTAAGATTATTATTTTTTATTTGTTTAATATTTATTAGGTTTTAAATTATAAATTAATGATAAAATAAAATCATAAAAATTATTTCATTGTGTTTTGTTTCTTATGTTAACATTTATATTTATAGGTTTTGTAATTGTTTTTAGTATTTCTCACTAACTATAAAAAAAATTAATTAATAAATATATAATTTTTAAGATTTTGTATTTATTTCTTTTATTTATTTATTTGTATTTTGTTTATTTGTTTCTTATATTAACATTTATATTTATATAGGTCATTTTGTATTTATTTCTTTTATTTATTTATTTGTATTTTGTTTATTTGTTTCTTATATTAACATTTATATTTATATAGGTCTTGTATTTGTTTTGATGTATTTCTCACTAAATATAAAAAATTTAAAAGTGTAAATTCTAACTTTATAAGATTATTTGTTAATTTGATTTTTATAATTTTTATAATTTAATTTTTATAATGTAGATATTCATCTTCATTTATGGACATTAATAATTTATAAAATAAAATGATTTTAATAATTATATTCAAGACGAACTAGAATATATTGTCTTTAATTTAAATGTTTTTTTTAATATTTTATAATCAAAATGAACTCAAATATATTGTTTTAATATTTTAAATATTTGTTTAATATTTTAATTTGTGGAAATATTTATATTTTATAAATTTATATTTATATTTACATTTTTAAATTAATATATTTACATTATTGTTTTGTTTAATAAATTTGTATACTTTAAAAAAAAAATTAATTCATCATAAATTTATACTTTAACAATTTTGATATATACTATATTAAAAAAAAAAATTATATATTTATTTTTAATTTAATTAAATATTTATCATAAAAAAATATAATATATTGAAAAAGAATAGTTAGCATTTAAACTTTACTTCCCATATTATGATATAATTTAAGAATATGTAAGTAATATTTTTAATTTCATATTATGTGTTTATTTTAAATTTATTGTGTTAATTTTAATTTGATATTGAGTTTATTGAAAATAATGGTTTGCTTATTAATTTAATTTTTACTTATATTAATTTAATTTTGTATTTAATATTTTAATAAATAAATCTATTCAATTTTTATGATATTTTTAATTTAATACATTTAATTAATTTATATTTAATAAATTTAATTTGTAATTTATGTAAAACCTAATTTAGTTCATTTTTATTATTAATTTAACCCAAAATCACTTTAAAATGTTTAACTAAACTTACTTATAATTTAATAGTTCTCATATATGCTATATATTTTATATTAACTAAAACCTAATTGAGTTCATTTTTATTATCAATTTAACCAAAATTCACTTAAACGTGTTTAACTAAATTAACTTATAATTTAATAGTTCTCATATATGCTATATATTTTATATTAACTAAAACCTAATTGAGTTCATTTTTATTATCAATTTAACCAAAATTCACTTAAACGTGTTTAACTAAATTAACTTATAATTTAATAGTTCTCATAGTATTTTTTATATTAACTAAATTTACTTATAATTTAATAATTATCGTGTATACTATATTTTTATATTTTTTAATTATAAAATTAGATATTTATTTTAAATTTAATATAACATTTATTATACAAAATCATAATATAATTAGGCCCGTATAGGCTTGCCCGAGGCGAGGAATTGATTAGGGCAATTAACTTGCTAAGTGTGAGTACACAACACCCAATGGAGAGTATGGCGATTTTTCAATAAGCAAACATGGTTCAGTGCCCTACAAAATCATGTCAATGAAAAAGATAAGGACATCAATGGTTTTAAATAAAAAATATTAAAATTTTGAGTTGCTATCCTCATTCCTCACATCTACAAGCTTTTGGAATTATCTTTCAAGCATGGTTTCTATAAATTTTAAATTTAAAGTCTCAATGTATCTATTTTTAAAAGTGAGGATAAAGAGAATCCCTCTATTCATAGAATCATTATGATTATCTCTCTTGTATCTAAGTTATATGGTTAATTATTTTTTAAAACAATACCATTTTATGGCTAGAAAGTCTTGGGAAAATAACTAAAGGAAAGGTGGGATTTATGAGTTATCATTCAACTAGGGACCACCTTGTTATGCTTAGGATCATTACAAAGGAGTGTCGCAATCATTGACATTCTGGCGAAGGTGTCACAATATTAAAACCAAGTTCCTTGCAAGTTGAGAGTTGCTTCTATATTGTTGTAAGAGAGCATTATTGCCAAATCTAGGAACACTAAGGGTAGGTTGGAAGAAATTAATTGTAATATAGGGTTTAAGCAAGGTTGTCCCTTATCCCTTACCCTTTTTGGCATATACATCAACAAGTTAGAGGGTTGCTTGAAAGAAGTAGGTTGAATCGGCTCAACTCTAGTTGATATAATCATCATCCTTCTTCTTTACATTTTTGGTATTTTTTTTATGGAGAGGAGTCCCTATCATTGTGGTCCAAACAAAGAAAAAGTCTTAAGGATTTTTTTTTATATAGTATGGGTATCACTATTAACACTAACATATATATTTTTATGATAATTAAATAAAAATAGACCACTTAAATGCTAATTTTGTGTATGGAAAGAATCGCTTGGAGGAAGTCACTTCATACAAATATCTTGTAACAATGACATTACGAGGCCTTGACTCATAAACAACATGATGTTTCCACATATAGGGTTGTCCTAAAATATCACAAACTTCAAGTGAGGAAACATCACACAATACTTCATCCTTGAAGGGATGATGATGTAGGACAAGTGACATTATTGGTTAACACAAAGGTCTCATCCCTAGCTCAACCAATCGATGGTGTATGGTTGGGGGTGTCGCATTGTTGGAATATTGATGACCTTGATTGAGATCAGATGCATCTAGATATTGCTGTCAACAATGTTATGTAGTGGAGTCCCCTTCAGCCACATCTATGAATGGAATAGGCGCTCCCTATCCGTAGGCTCCTCTGACTCTTCCAATTGGATATTTGTGCTTGCGATGGTATCACTAGGTTTTGCATCAATGAATTTATTTCCTTTATCCTACTCTAAATCGGTGTTTAAACCAGAGCTTGATTATTTTTCTTTTATCTCGACCAATAATGATTTTTTTGAGAGACATTCATTAGTGTTGTTCTAGAGGATTTTGTGGAACTCACACCTCTTTCTAGTGTCCTTCTTTGATTTCTTGTTACCCTTATTTTCCTGCAGCAAGGACTTATTATCTTTAGGTTGGAAATCCGTACTTCGTCATTTGATCTGTGATTTAGGGCCACCTTTAGCATGCTTCTATTTTCAAAACTCCTACTTATTCCTCTACTTATATTTGTTCTCGATTTTGATAGCATATCGATAAGTGGTTCCCATTATAGATATTTCCAAGAAATTCATCTCCATTTGAATGTATATGTGCAGGTCACTGTGGTATGTTACAACTAGGTGCCTCTTGAAGTCTCTGATACCCATATTTGAGTGCAATATATGGAATATATTGGTGTACTTGAGAAACATCTAGTCTCTCTTTTGACACAAAGTTGTGCATCTTGTGTACTGGTCATCATAGTTTTCAACAGGGTAAAATTCCTCCTTGAAGACATCAACAAAATCCCCCCAAATGGGTTTTGTCCTAAATGTTTTAGACTCATCTCCATCATGTCTCTCCTGGTAACTTTCCCAACGATATTTGACATGGGGAATGGTCTTGAGGAGCACAAAGGTGATATTTTCGCGTGTCCGAACTTTTTTTGTCCATAGTAATAACTCTCTAACATATTTGACCATTTATCTAACGCCTCTGCATCTATCTTTCCTTCAAATGAATGAATGTAAAACTTAACTTGTACCTTGAAGGGTGTCACACCTCCAAAATGGTTTCTTCTTGAAGGTGTATTGGTTAATGTTGGTAGTCATCGAAGGACATGTGAAAAATTATCCATCATCTCATTCCTTTATCGCATGAGGGATTCCTCAAGAAACAAATTGATGGGTTCTATTTCTCCATCATATCTATTTTCATCAGCCATGGGAGGTTGTTTGGGCTGGTGAGAGTGGTCTTCTCCAAGAGAAATTAGTTCGATACCCAACTCTCTATACCTTGACCTCATTTGAGACATGCACTGAGAAACAACAAAAAACAGATAGATATGATACCACTGATATGAATTCTATAGAGAATGAAATGAAATCCAGGAATATGAATGGAAATGCACACACAAAGAGAAATATTGCAGAGATAAAAGTAATATATAGTTAGAACCAAGTTCTATTAATGAATAAAATAATAAATACTATGAAATGCAAGACAATACAAACTAGCTAGAATGGTGGTAGCTTATCTTTGAAGAGAGATGTGCCAGTTACACTCATGTGCAAGCTACCCATTACAAGAGGCCAACAAAATACCTTTTGACATAAAGTACTAAACTCTAAGAGGAAAAATCACTAAATATCAAAAACCCTAAGGCTAGGAGATGAAGTGGCCAAAAGGAATGCAGGCCTGTGGAGTCTAGTTGATACATCAACTTATTGGGGTCACAACTTCCACATACAAACTCTATTTGGGGTGCACAATAGAATATTGGAAATATATTGATGAGAATAAAAATTGCATTCAAGGATTGAGCATGCCATGGCAACTCCAATTTGTCGCAAGGCCAAAAAACATTGTTTAGGGCCTAAAACATGTGCAGAATGTTCATTGCCTGAAAATGGAGAATTTTTTTTTTCCAAGATGGGGATCCATTATGAGTGAGTGGAAGAGGTGGGTGGATACCAATATCCACTTGGATTATATATGAAGGTATTCTAAAATTTGTCGAAGCAACAAAAGACTTTCGAATAATAGTGTGAAGCCTCCTCAATGAAATACAAGAGAGTGAAGTTATGGTTATTAGTTTGTAACTCCTATTGGAAACATGTCTCTCCTCTAGCTTAGAGACATTCCTCCTCTCAAGGTTATATGAAGGCCATGTGCTAAGTATGGTAGGATAGAGCTTCACTACAATGTGTAACCATGATGCTTTTGAAAATATTTGAGTTGGATTTATTCCTCAATTTGAAAATGGGGTGGGTGATATGATGGGAGCATGAAGAAGGAAAACCTAAACAAACAATATGATTAAACAAATTAGAAATGTATAATTAGAGAAACAATAACATATTTTAGGAATTGTACCTAAATATCTTTCTCTTCTACAACTTTTGTAGTGCTCGTAATCTTGGTCACTCTGGATATCTCCAAGGAAAATGCCTAAGACGAAGGGGGAGGGAAGGCGATATTACATGTGCATTGTCCAGGTACATCATATAGGAGGGTGGTAGGTGAGAACAATGACTATTGATTAATGTCATCTGTTAGACTAGTGCATGCCGAAAGGATTTACACCATGAATAATGGAGAGCTTCAACAATCCTTTGTTTTCTCATAACAATAAATCCCTACCTCTTATGAGAAAGGAGGTTCTCATAATCATAGTAGAGAAAATGATATGCACGGAGTCGTGAGATAGAATGGTGTGAATATGCCTATGCATGATTTTTCACTACTCGTCATACCATCAATTTATGGGGTAGATGCTAAGTGTGGGGATATGTATGATGTCATATGGTTGGTGGGTGTGTTGGAGTCCAATGTAATCTCCCAAATATATTAGAGAGAAGGTTGTACTGGAACTAGGTTCCTTGAAGGAAGACAAATGAGTGAGAAATGGTGTCATAAGAAAGGAAAACAATATAATAGTATAAATGTCAAAGTGAATTATAGTGCACATGTTGAGGAAAGGGGGAGAGGATAAGCAAGGGAAGAATACAGAAGGGATGAAGAAATTTAAGCATGACCACTTAGAGGGAGGGAAGGAGATGGATTGGTGCAAAATGTGTTGAAGTAGAGCTTTGTTGTAAGGGAAACAAGTGAAGGTGATAGAGTTGGGGTAGAAGGATAGAGAATTAAGGATAATAAAGCCATGCCAATTGTTCTAGTCAAAGAGTATTTTTTCCATAAGATGAAATGGTTGGCCATCTCCATTTTATATGCAACTCAATAGATTGTCACGATCTAACTCCCTTATGCAAAGAACGTCCTCATATCTATTGATAGATGCAAAGAACATCCTCTCCTAATTATTTGAGAAACATATCTCCACTTTAAATATAGGATAGTGTTTATAAACATATGGAATAAGCTATTCATGTAGAAAATAGACCTTACTTTTTGATGGATTTTTTTTACAAATTTGATAGAAATTTTGATGGATTATTGGAAATTACAAGTTTTGATGGTTGAAAGTGTGGAGTCGTTCCAAGACAAATCGAGATTTAATAAGCCATCTACAATGTTAGAATTTTCAAATAATAAAATTATGAGGGTGGGGATGGCGGGAAATATTAGAGAAATGTATTAATACATTTCTCTAATATTTCCCTATCCCCATCCTTATAGGGATGGGAAATATTAGAGAAATCTAATATTTCCCACCCTCACCCTCATACCTCATATATTATTACCCTTACAGGAATGGGAAATATTAGAGAAATCTAATATTTCCTACCCTCACCCTCATACCTCATATATTATTATAAAGGTGGAGGTGGGAAAATATTGAAGAAATATATTATCAAAATTGTGATTTTTCATTGGTGAATTGAGTGAACCTGTATTGCATCTCGTGTCCTCTTTTCCTGGCCTAGCCTAGCCTAATCACGATGATGATCATAATGCTCGAATATGGATGGAGCCTCAACCTCGTGTATGAGCGATCAACCCTACCGTCCTCTCAGACTCTACCATTAACTTCATTAGTGAGCTTTTTTTTTCCAAAAGAAAATTCTCCCATAAAATTATATTAATAATAATTTAAAAAAAAACATCTTTAGATAATAGCAAGCTGAAACTTATAAGTCAACTAATATCAACATCAAAACCAACATGGACTTTGGCAAAATAACAATCTCGCTGCCCAAGCATACCCTATCAAGAAGCGAAAAAATCATCCGAATACATCAAAATATAATCTGATTCCAAGAAAAAAATTGCAAGCGAACTTCTAGATCCAATAAGCAGGACCGGCAGCAAAAAATACCAATCAAAAAAGAAGGCGATAAGGAGAATCAAAAGATGTCCACTTGGAAAGTAGGACTAGCCTTTTTGCCATCCCAAGTGAAATAGGAAATCCTTCCTTTTGGGGTCGTGAGGGCTTCCTTTGATAGCTGGTCGGCCTCCCCATTCACTTCTCGGTAGAAGTGTTGAAAATGTATGCCTTTGAAGGTGGGAATCAATTCCTTTATTCTACTTTTCCAACCTTTAGTACTAATTCTTTGGAGTTCACCTTTCTGTTCAAGCCACTAAATGACAACTTTGGAGTCCCCCAAAACCTGAATATATTGTAGATCCATCAGCTTTGAAATAGTAAGCGTAGCCCACGCTCCTAATAACTCGGCTTTTGTGTTTGTTCCATCACCACAGTTAAAAACCATCGATAAGCTTGAGAGTTTGGGCATTTTATAGTCATTAGTGAGCTTGCCTGCGGTCTCAGTACCATATCTGTGCGAGCTCTCACACTCCACGTCTTCAACATCAACAGCCATGATGTCGCACTCCCAGCGACGACTATGTTGTCTCATGTAAATTTATTTTATTTTAAATTTAATGTATTAAATTTAAAATTATAAAATAATGACAAGATATAATCATTAAAATATTTTTTAATTATTTCATTAAAAATAAATACAACTTTAATGATTTTGCATTTATGTCTTTTTTGTGCATCATTATATCGGAGCTTGTGTATCGTTTATTTTTACGTTCTTATTTGTATGTGTTTGTAATTGTGTTTTGTATTTCTCATTAAAAATAAAAAAATCTAAAAGTTAGGTTTTAATTTTGTAAGATTATTTGTTAATTTTATTTACATAATGTAACTTTAAAATTATAAAATTTTGTATTTCTTATTTAAAATAAAAGATATAAAAATATAAATGTTAGATTTTAATTTAATAAGATTATTTATATACTGTATATTAGGTTTAAAATTATAAAATAATGATAACACATAATCACAAAAAAATATTTTATTAAAAATAAATAAATAAATTTTATTTTACAATTTTTTTCATTTATTATTATATGTGTTTAGTTTATTTTTTTATTTATTTTTATGTGTTTGTAATTGTGATCCTTATTTCTCATTACAAAATAAAAAATTTAAAAGTTTAGATTTTAACTTTATAATTTTGTTTATTAGTGGATATTCATGTTTATAATGCAATAATTTATGAAATTTTTGTTTCTTAGTGGAAATTCATGTTTATAATGCATTAATTTATGAAATGTAATGTTTTGATAATGATTATAAATCAAATTTTATTTTTCAAATCATTTGTATGGTTTTTAATTTAAATTTATGTTTAATTTTTTTAATGGGAATATTTGTATTTTATAAATTTATATTTTTAATTTTAATTTAGTATATTTAAATTATTGTTTTATTTAACAAATTTAATTTATATATATTTTTAATTCAATTAATTCATCATAAATTTATAATTTAGTAATTATAATATATTAAAAAATGGATCATATATTTATGTTAAATTTAATAAAATATTTATGATATAAATTTGTTAAATTTAATAAAATATTTATGATATAAATTTATAATGTATTGAAATAATAATAGTTATGATTTAAATTTTTTTTCACCTAGAAAAAATACAGTTTCATTGTTATTCTATTAGGAATAGATTATATATAGATCAAAAAAGTTTACAATCTTTTGAAAAGACAATAAGGTAGCTTCATGCTAATACAAAATATAATATTCTTATCTTGACAAAAAATAACTTCTCATCTAAAGTAGTTGGTCATTGCTTGTTCTGTCTTTAAAATAGAAGATAGCTATCTTCATTAACAACATCTCATTTGTGGATTCTTCAAAATTAAATCTTCCCATAGGAAAATCCAACGCCTTCTTTGAAAGTGTATCTGCTACAGTGTTGAATTCTCTGTATACATGTATAAAATTAATTCCATCAAACTTTTCTTTTAGACTCCTGATTTGTTCTTTCCAGTTGTTTAAATAAAACAGTTCATATTTGATTTGTCATTGATCCAGTCAATGGTCACCTTGGAATCTCCAGCTGCTATCATCTTGCTTATGGATAATCTAGAAGCAAAGTGTAAGAGACCCCATAGCCCCAAGATTTCTTCTTTCATATTGTATCCTTGTCCACCTGCAAAGTGTGCTTTGTAAAAGTGTTCTGAATTGAT
The DNA here is from genome assembly GCA_032191745.1 of Picea mariana. NCBI lineage: Eukaryota > Viridiplantae > Streptophyta > Pinopsida > Pinales > Pinaceae > Picea > Picea mariana. The sequence continues at coordinate 19,041 of JASDQU010190279.1, forward strand.
TTTAAGAAAGATTCATATGCCACAACGATCATCAACAACTGCACCATCAAGAAAATTGGATTAAGTATGTAATCAATTTTGTCAACTTCACATGCCCCATTGGGTTCTTTGATTGAGAGAAGGATTTTTGTGACTATTCTGGAATCTTGCCTGTGCCAATTCTCAAATAATAATTTGTTCATGTACTTCCAGATGCCCCAAATTACTAGAAAGGGAATATGTTTCATCTTTGGGTATTGTGTGAACCATTGTAGCATATTGCTTTCTGAAGAGGAGCAACTCCAAGCTTCTAGCATTTTGAGATAACTTAAGATTTATTTCTAGATGTATTGTGTAGTTTCACAGTGCAAAAAGATGTGAAGTTGTCTCTTCATCTCTGAGACAGAGACTGCATACCAAAGGACCAATGCCACCCCTTTTCCTATAATTTACCCTACTAAGAATACAATAATTCAGGCATAGCCACATGACGCAAATAATTTTACTTGGGATATTTACTTTCCAAATTGACTTAAACCACCATCTGTTATCTTCCATATGGTTAGAGAAAGTAATGGATTGATATGCTAAATTGGCAGTTATAGTACCCATAGCCCTGTTCCAAGACCAAACTATCTTATCCTTCGTATTATTGAGAGAGATTCCATTGCTTTTCAACACTAAAAGGAAGTTGCTCCATTTTGTAGCCATCTCCCCTGACAGACCAAGGTGGTTAGCCTCAAGCCATCTCTGATTATTACCAACATCATTTGGTGAGGCCACCTGTGCTAAAGTGAAGATATGTTGATTGTTGAGGTGTTGTATTAAGGGGCCTGAGAGCCTATACGAAGCATTATCTCCTATGAAAGGGTCCATCCCAAGTATGACTTGTTTACCGCACCCAATCAACCAATCCAACCATCATTTTATAATATGCAAAGAAGCCATAAAAATTTTCCAGATAATAGAGGCTACCAGGAACTTATAGTCGACTTTGTGCAGCCAAGAAGTCAGGTCAATTCCTTTTAAATATTTTTTTAAGGAGATCACTCCACAGTCCTTTGTCGAAGAGAACTCTCCAACAAGATTTGGCAGCCAATCATTGTGCAAGATACCAGATATATAAAATATGCAGAACAGAAACGAAATGCTAGAAATGACAGAATAACAGTAAAATATCCAGCATAATCTTCACA